>PPOO01000935.1:44368-106359 GCA_003708545.1 Maudiozyma turicensis
AACGATTACAAAATGATAACAAAATTGAAATGCCAAAATTGAGGTCTGTGAATGATAGGGATACTGGCAAAAAACAAGCACCTGGTGTACCTAAACGGAAACCAACGATACCTGAGGCATTAATTAATGGTCAAAAGTTAAAAAAGACGGATGTAAATTTAAAAGGTAATAAGAGTATAACCACTGGAGAATCCGCAGAATCGCAACCAGAGGCTCTTTTAAAGATGCAAAATCTAGCGAAATCAAAGGTTAAACCAGCAGTACCTCAAAGGAAAGTATCTTTGCCAGAGGCTTTAAAAAGAGCAAACCAACTGAAATCAAAAAGAGACTCTACGCCTTTAGATACAAGTACCAACATTGTTATTTCTACCGATCAATCCCTGGAAACAATCAATGACAGGTTAGAATCCATGATTGCATTACGCCAACGTAACACATTCAGTGGTTCAAACACACCTAGTGTCCCCACTCCAATAAGACGTTCCCAAACAACCATATCTTCGAACAGTACACCAGGTTCTTCAACTCCGTTGGTTCATGTCACTAAAGGACGTGCCAAGGGGCCAAAGAGAAAGCTTCCAAGCAAGATTTGAACCACCATCGATGGAAGTCCAAGTTTAAATTCTGTAATAATAGGTATCTAAATGCATACATAACCAACCATTATAAATTTGAATATATAATAGTAACAGTAACATAACAAATATACTTCGAGTCCATTAGACCGAAATCATCTAAAGAAGTGAATCATTGTTTTATATTTGAGAAGAAACCATGGAAACCGGAAGTTCAAAGAGAAACGGAACTTTCTGTCCGAACTTCCCGTTCCGCGTATCCCTTTCTCGTAAATTTCGTGCCGTCTTGTACGTAAGGAACTTCTCTGAGATGAATGTAGAAATCATTACTAACCAGATTTGAAATATTGGAAACTACATAAGGAGGCAATGAGGGATCTCTTCACTGGAGACAAATTGTGATACACTCTGTTTCAATAAATAAATTACATATAAGTGTTTAGTTTAATTAAACTATAAATATTCTAATAGAACACTTCACAATAGAAATATTCATTTTAAAATGTCCTGCACTGAAAAATTTCCACACCATTTAATAGAGCTAATAAAAACATCCAAGTATGTTCATTTAGCTACAGCATCGACAGATTGCATCCCTTCTGTTTCCTTAATGAATTATACATATATTCCACCAGACAAGACTTTCAAAAATGATAGTGCAGAAAAGGACTGTTATATTATCTTTGCTACTTTTAACAACACTGAGAAATATATCAATATTCTAAGTAACCCAACAGTTTCCATGCTGTTTCATGATTGGGTTACAGCTAGTAACCTTTCTGTAAAGAAAAATAGTTTGTCACGCCCAGCCACACCAATGCAAGAAGGATCTGCTACAGCAGGTCCTATTAGTTCTGCTCCACCACATCCAAGTAAATTATTAAATTTATTACAACAATTAAACCAAGCAGAGTTAAATGAAATGAGTGCCACTATCAGAGGTCATGCTATTCCGATCGAACCTGGTTCCCAAGAATCTAACTACTACAAGGATATCCTATTAAAAACTAATCCAGATGCCAAGGTGTTTATCGATAGTGATAAAACTGTTATCGTAAAAGTTAAGATTGAAAGTGCAAAAGTTACAGACAATGAAAATAATACTAGTATTTATAAATAATCACTAGAATTGTCATTTCATAAAATATTTAAGTTCATTTAATATTATATACTATATTTGTATATAAATCTATATATGCATCATTTTTTAATTTTTAATTTTTGTCTGTTTTACCATCCTCTTGATACAAGTATTAATTAGTTACTATTATAATAATAATAATAATAATAATAATAATACATACATACATGGAATTTAGTTACAGATCTTATTATACATTATTATGATGGTTTCAATTACCTTCTTGACCAAAATCTCTTGTGAATTCCTCTTGTTTACGTAAATCTTCATCATTAACTGTTGGTCTTGTAGTCTTAATGGCCTTCAAGAAATCCTTAATTGTTAATTCAGGTTCCTTTAATTCGTCGGCTTCAATGCTAACCCAACTCATCTCCACTGCATCTGGATCACCTGGTGAACATGGTGTATAAAGTTTAACATCAGGATCCTCAGAAACATCCTTGAAATGTGTAGCCATTTGAATCTTTCTAATAGGTTGCATTAAAGCATCCTTGACTGCAACAGCAATATCACTGCCAGAATACCCATCTGTCATTTGACCCAGAGATCTATAATCCTCTTTACTCAATGCACATGGAGTATCACCGACATTAATCTCAAACATTTTGGTTCTGGCAGCAACATCAGGTAATGGGATATATATTCTCTTTTCAAATCTTCTTCTAATAGCACTATCTAATTGCCATGGAATATTAGTAGCGCCCAATACAAGAACACCTTGTGAATCATTACCAACACCATTCATTTGAACCAATAATTCTGTCTTGATTCTTCGACTTGCTTCACTTTCACCTTCACCTCTTTGACCTGTTAATGCATCGACTTCATCAATGAATATAATTGAAGGTTTATTTTCTCTTGCCATTGCAAATAACTGTTTTACTAACTTTTCAGATTCACCCATCCATTTCGATACCAAATCACTCGAACTTACACTGAAAAATGTGGAGTTAGCTTCTGTGGCAACAGCTTTAGCAAGATATGACTTACCTGTACCTGGAGGGCCATACAATAATATACCAGAAGTTGGTTTACGATTTCCTTTGAACAAATGAGGGAATTTCACTGGTAGAATAACAGCCTCTTTCAATGCTTCCTTTGCACCTTCTAAACCTGCGACATCTTCCCATTTAATATTTGGTTTCTCACTTAAGATTGCACCCGACAATGCACCTCGTAGTTTCTTGCTATCCTCGGCTTCTTCATCATTATTATTAGATATTTTCTTACCTGAGGTACCTTCTTTATTTTTATCATTATTACTTGTTGTGTCATTATTATTCTGAGATTCCTTCTCTAGATGTTCCTTCAATTGTTCTGCACGATTTAAATATTCACTGAACTTAGCCCTTATCAAATCCTTTGATTTGGGATTCTTTTCATACTTCAAAGCCAACATCAAATAATCTAAGCCATTATAATATGCAGTATAAGCTTCTTCGTATTTAGTATTACTATCTAAATCTATCGCTTTTTGAACCAAATCTATACCTTTCGCAAGGAAATCTCCCGTACTCATTGCGCTATATATTATGATTCAATCTTTAAATACTGGGGAGGGGTGCTAACCGATAGAATATAGTTTCTGCCTTTGAAAAGGGGTTACGTTGCGAATGTCGTTCCTTGTTCGATAGTTGTTCTCTGCTCGAATTTTTCTTCTTCGTAGAGTTAAAACTTCTTATAGCTAAATTACAGTAATTTTAAACGCAATCAATTAATTTAGTTTTAGATGTGGGAGGTATCGAATCTAATACGACATTCTTAATTCAGGCAAGTACCACCACATGGAGAATGATTTTTGAATTGCAACTTTTTCTCTTTTAGTTTTCTGTTCAAATTCGGAATTCGCTTCGATACTACCAAAAAGAAATATCAGATGCTGTGATGCACGGGTTGTTTGTTCTCAAAAGGATAGATTGTACCACTAATCAAAAGTTTGAAGGACTTCTAATGGATGAAGTACGGTCATCACATTGTAAATTGTTGATGTTGTTTATATATATATATATGGGTTAGGTGGTAGTTTGTCTATTTATGTAATCTGTATAAAATTATATGTGTGTTTATGATGTGATATCGAAGGGGCCAAAAAGAAAAAAACAGCAAATACGATTATCAAAATATTTCGAATCGGTCATGACTTTTTGTTGGTAAAACTAAATCTATTTATTATCCGGTTCTTCATCTGTTTGTAATGATTTGCTGTTACCCATAGCTAATGATTCTGTTTGAGGGATTGTCGGGTATTTACTATAAAAGTTGATCTTTGGCGGAGCTAGATTTAATTTGGTACTGTCAGTTTGATCATTATTGTTCAATCTATGGATTGGACTTGATGTCACCAGTGGATTAACTTTCCTTTCCGGAGAAGGTGGCAGTTCGTCTTGTGGCTTGATGTTATGCTTCTCTAGGTTTCGTATATCTCTTCTTGATTTAACATATGATCTATCAATATTTGCGTCATCTAATAATTTTTCAAATAGGACGTTTTTCTCCTTAGCAAATTTCAGATCCTCATTAGCTACTCTCAATTGTCTTTGTAACAGAGTGACTCTGTTAGATAATGTATCATTAGTCATTGACAATTGTCTTTGCCTTTGTAAATCTCGAGGATTTGAGAAATTATTACCATTTTGAATCATATTTCTATTCTGTCTTTCCCTTTCCAAAACAGTCTCTCTTAATGTATTGTTATAATTGTTACTAGATTTACGGTTTAAACCCTTTCGAGAATGTAAATGTCTACTATTAGGGTGTCTTGAATAATATTTGCGTTTCTTTCTCAATTTTCTTCTATTTGTGTTATCGGGTGTCTCTGCTGTAAAGAAAAATGATTTAATTGAATTGAATAATGAGTGCAATTTCCCACGCTTTTTGGTATGTTTTCTTCTAGATTGATAATTGTGATTTAAATCAGATTGATCAAAGGATTCATCCATTGTTTCATCGAAATAACTGGTATCATTATATCTTTCGTCGTCGCCGTTATCGTTATCATCATAAGAATCTTGATGAGTTCTTGTTCTTTTTCTCTTCATAGAATTATTCCCATTAAATGTGCTACTATTTCTATCAGATCCAGTAATATAAGTATCATTGCCTCGATCTGTATCTAATTGTGATAACTGATGTATTCCTGATTGGGAGATCTCGATATTGCTATTGCCAACATCCATAGTCCCATCTGGGTTTGTTTCTGTCATAGATCTATTGCTCCCACTTCTGACACTGCTTTGACTAACTCTACTTGTATTCTCACTCTGTGATCTACTACCTCTAGTCACGGCCATTCTTAAGTTATTACTTGGTATACTTTCTTTGCGTTGTTTCAATAGCAGAACACAACACAGTTGCAATACAAATACAAACACAGATAGATAGATAGATAGATATACGTAGATCGACATTGTCAATTGCAGACACCTTGTTTATTCAGTTAGCTGCTTCGCTCCTCGTTCTGTTTCATTTCCTCCTTTCCGAATAACAACAATAAACAAATCATTCATTCTGTTTCTTCTCGCGCAGTCTGCGTGTAAATGGGAGTTCTTGCGACGCGTAAACGCCAAACGTTTCAATTCAATCTGGCATCGAGAAATTTTTCAGTTAGATAAGTAGAGTGACGATGGGATGTATTTATATATATATATATATATATATATAGTGGTTATTCATAGTTGGGTATCTGGTTAGTGCATCCCTATAGCTGTAACGAGACCAGAGGAGTGATAATTGGAATGTTTAATTCAAGTCAATCCCTACCGGTTGATATACTACCGGCACATCTGAGACCACTAGCATATCGTACATTGTCCAAGAAGTATGGACTTAGTATCAAATCAGATGGTTTGATGGAGTTGGCTCAGTTTATTGGACAGAATTTCAGTATAGATTGGAAGAAGAACCCCGAAACTTTGAAATTTTTAGAGATGTTTGCCACAGTATGGAAACAACAGGAAAGGGGTCTGTTTGTCGATAGACAAGGTGTTAAGGAAGTCATTGTTGAGATTCAAGAGAGACAAAAGACGTTAACACAGAAAAATGCTTCAAGTGCACAGAATAATAGACTTCGTAATAAGAATAATTTAGACAATTTTTTACACCAAAGGAAATCACCAATTCAAGAAAATGTAATAAATAGCACACAACCAAATTCACCAAATATGCAAGCAAAATCGTCAGAGGCCATAGATAGTGATATTAATGATAATAATAATGATGATGAAGACGACCCTTCTATGATAGCAAACACTTCAATGGAAATACCTGATTTACCAGAAGAAAATGATATAGATGATTACCCCATGGATCAAGAATTAGTAAACCATGATAGTATTGACGATAACGAGACGTCATTGACTGGTTTAGCCAGCGCTAGCAACGAATTGAATTGGAGGGATTATTTTAAATTTATCAATGCAACAGAATTACAGAAATTCTCTTATGATCCAATTAAGATGCATTTTATCTTCACACCTTCTAATAGACAAAATAAATCCAATGATTTCAATTTAAGATTACCAAACGTACGAGCCAATACAACGATGTTCTCAACACGATACTATTTAGTCAAGGATAGAATTATGCGGAATGAAGCATTTCAAAGTACAGACTCATATAACCCATTATCTTCAATGATGTCACTCCAGAGAGAATTGACTCCAGGTTATGAACCCTCAGAGATTACAGGTTCTTCGATGTCAATTACTCCCGTTAAAAACCTTTTGGGTAGAGATGGTCAAAATTTTTTAATCTTGGGTCTATTAAGAAAGAATGTTAAAGGTAATTGGACCATTGAGGATCCATCAGGTATTACTGAAATAGACATCTCACAGACAATACCGACATCTGGGTTATACTATGTTCCAGGTTGTATCGTATTAGCAGAAGGTATATATTTCACAGTGGGTAATAAATTCCATGTCACATCAATGACACAACCTCCCGGTGAAAGAAGAGAAACAACATTAGAAGCTATCGGTAACATTGATTTACTTGGGTTAAACGGTTTATCTAATCCAAATTATATATCCAGATTGAGTCGTGATTTGAAAATTAGATTACATTATTTAGAACAAGATATGACAGATCACAGGTGTGTTATCTTAGGTGGTGATATCTTCTTAAATGAAATGGCTACAATGGAAGCATTAAAAAAGTTATTTATAAGACTTGATAATGACCCTCCAACAATGATTCTGTTATATGGATCCTTCACTTCGATACCTGTATACCCATCGATGACAAGCAGAATGATTAGTTCAACAACCCAATATAAGAATAGTTTTGATACGTTAGCAGCATTATTGTCAGAATTCAAGAATTTAACCGAAGAGAGTACATTTGTGTTTATACCAGGTGTTAATGATCCCTGGAGTTCAACGACTTCATCAGGAAGTGCTAACTTATTACCACAAAGACCGATTCCAAAATATTTCTCACAAAAGATTGATAGAGTTTGTAAAAATGTCATTTGGGGGTCTAACCCATTAAGAATTGCGTATATGTCTCAAGAAATCATTACAATTAGAGATGATTTGGATGATAGGTTCAAGAGACATAGTGTCATATTCCCATTAGTTGAAGAAGAGAAAGAGCAAAATGTTGAAGATTTGGAAAGACAACTGGAGGATGTCTCCATAAATGATTCTACCATTATTAATCAATTAATTAAGGATACTCATCAATTGCCAACAAATATCGAACAATCTAGAAAATATGTTAAGACTTTGCTAGATCAAGGTAACTTATCCCCATTCTTAAATACTATTCGTCCAGTTATTTGGGATTTAGATCATTCGTTGACAATGCATCCAATTCCTTCAACCCTGATCATTTGTGACACCACTGCCCCAAGATTTGATGTTACATACAATGGTTGTAAGACTTTAAACCCTGGTAGATTTATAACAAAAAGATGCGCCAGATATTTGGAGTACATACCCTCTTTAAAAAGGGCGACTCAAGAAGAAGTTTATTTCTAATGAATACCAGGTCAACTTAGCATGATTAAAATTTCGAATGCCATATATTCAAGAATATAATAATAATAATATATAGTCAAATGAATCCTTTTAATCCTTTATATATGTTTTTCCTCTACATGTAAATTGACAAATTATACGTAAATGACCTGTAGTATACAAAACTATGTATAAAATTACATTATTTATTACTTGCCTATGTAAGGATACTTCTTAAACGTAGCTGTTACTGATGTAGGCATACAATATGTTGGATCGATTGGAATTAAATCATAGAATCCCATCAAACTCAGTCCTGCAAGTCCAAATATGGTATGATAAACATCAACCTCATTGTTAGGTCTATCACTGATACCACCTTTAACATCATCTTGTGCTTCCAGTATAAATTCCTTTAAGCCTTCGTAATCAATCCAATCAAGCTTCCCAATAATTGCTAATGAGGATAAAACCCACCAACTGTAACAAACATCCGGAAGTTTGCTTGGCCTACCATTTAAACCACCATCTGGTAGTTGTCTTTCTGATAACCACCAGCCTGTCTCCTCTATCTGACTTGCTGTCAATGCATCCAGTCGATTGGCTATTTTCAATGCACCAAGGCACGTAAAAGCCTGTGCAGCATGACTTTCTGCTCCAGGGCATAATCCAAAACCACCATCAAAATTATAACATTTTAGAATATACTGAACTGCTGGATCAACTACCTCTGGAGTCAATTTCCCAAGAATCGACAATGCATTAAGGGCTGTGTAGACGAATCTTGTATCAACTTCTCCAAATCTATCACCTTGGAAACTTCCATCTGGTAATTGGTTTCCAACAATGAATTGTACACAAAGTTCAAGCTTGTCATCCTTCTCTAGCACAGACAAACTGTCATATGTCGCTAATATTTGTACTGCGGAAAGTGTAGTTAATAGATGCGAATCATGACGAGGAAATGGACCAAAGCCACCACGTTTCAGATCCCAACAACTCATAACAAACTCTATAACTTCATCCTTTTTGAAAGTATCCTTTGAATCCATTATACATAACGCCGTCAAACCCCAGTATACACCGTTTAGTCGTAAATGCTCTGATAACCAGTATTCGTAGTCATCCTTCTTGTTGTCTAATGATTCAATATATTTGATATGTTTGTCACGTAGTAGAGTCAATTCAGTCATGATATTGTATGGGATTCAATCGATTGGTTATTTTTATAAGTGGATGTTTATTCGTTGGCAATTCCAAATTTTCTGTTAAGATGTTTTCTTAGTTGGTGAGTATTGTGTGGCCTTTTATGTTCGAAGCTTGCATCCTTTGCCTTCTCATTTACTAGCAGTACTGAAAAATAAGATTAAATAAAAAATAGCAAAATAAGCAAATAGTTTGACTGAAACAATTTTTTTAAAACTATAAAACTAAAGATAATATTAACATCATCCCAATTAGCCAATTGAACACATATACCAGAATGTCCAAGGAAGGTATAGCATATAAGGATCTGCCAGTAGATCAAGATCATAAAGTTGACGATGAAACTGATGAAACTGTTCAACAAACTCTCGATATACTGGAGGAGAAAAAGCAAGAGTATATGAATACTGCACCAACAAAGGACTCTGAAGTTATACGAGTGTTAGAATTGATTGAGGAACCAACTATTCTTCGAGGAGAAACTGCCGAAGAAAGACGTCAAAGATTAGCAACTTTACTGTTTGTTAATAGAGATAGTTTGAAGAAGTTCCACGATTCTGGATTATACACCGAGTATATTGCTAATAGTAAATCAGACTTAGACTCTCAACACAATATAGACAGTAAAAATATCACACTGAATGAAAGTGAAGAAGAGGAAGAATTTTATACTCCTGCGAATCAGCAACTACGAGCAGCAAGACAATTTCTCATTAAGGATTCTATCGAAAGAGCACGGAAAAGGATCAAATATGAAAGGGAAAGTGTAAATAATGCACTGATTGCAAATATAATAAAAAGTAGACGTGCAAGTAACAAACTAGTACAATCATTCGAACTTGATGGTTCCCAAGTCATCTCGAAGAGACCGATTTCAAGAGTAACAATCTCTCCGAATTCACAATATTTTGCAGCAGGAAGTTGGAATGGAGATGTATCTGTACAGAATCTAAAGACTCTACAGCAAGTATCAGTTGTAGAAGATGATGGGAGAGGTAAAATTGGTGGGTTAGACTGGGATAATAGAGGTAGCATGTTGATAAGTGGTTCTGAAGATTCAACTATAAGGCTACATCAATTCAACGCTAATGATAAAACATTAATAGAAAAGCATAGCTTTAAAGGACATGAGGGTAGAGTATCGCATGTGAAGTTTCACCCAACTGACAAATACATAGCAAGTGCGTCATTTGATAGTATATGGAGGTTATGGGACGCTAATACAGGACAAGAGTTACTCCTTCAGGAAGGTCATAGTAAAGAAGTTTACAGCATCGATTTCCAACAAGACGGATCATTATTATGCTCTGGTGGATTAGATAATGTAGGGTTAGTTTGGGATATACGATCAGGAAAATCAATCATGTCATTAAATGGTCATACAAGACCGCTATACTCAGTGACATGGTGCCCAAACGCATACGAGGTGGCAACTGGTGGTGGTGACGGTCTAATTAATATATGGGATGTTAGAAATTCTAATAAGGCAACAGAAATTTTGGCACATGGTAGTATTGTGACTGATATAAGTATTTCGAAAGGGAATAATCCATATTTAATATCCAGTGGGTACGACAAAATTATTAACATATATTCCGTTGATAATTGGGTTACAGTAAAAAAGTTAGAAGGCCATACCGATAAAATTCTGACGGCTGATATAACAAACGACAATAATACAATCATTAGTGGTGGTTGGGATCGTTCTGTTAAATTATGGGAATGTCATGCATGAGAGAATATATATTATCTCTTTTCCTTCGATTCATTTACATAAGAAAACGATTATATAATATATTACGTATTTGAACGATTAGAATACGAAAAAAAGGTTCGAATTGCCTCTATTTTCTTCTTCCTTTACCTTTAGTAGTATTTGTTGTTCGTACCCTAGGAGTTGGAACTTGATGTAGTTTCTCTATCAGATCAGAAAGCTTAGATTCTAATTCCTCATGGTAAGATTCTTCTTTCTTTAGTTCGTCTTTTAAATTATCTATCCGTACAGAGACTTCGATTTGACTGGCAGAATCCCTTTCGAATTTAGCTCGTATGTTGTTCTCTATTGTATCTGTTTCAGTTTTCAATTTCGAAATTTCTTCAGATGAGGTTTTTATTGCTTCATCGGCTCTATTGATTTCCTTTAACATGTATTCTTTCTCCTTCAATTTAGAATCCTTCTGTCTTTGTTCCCTTTCTAATTCTTCCCATATAGATTTCTTTTCGATTATAGAATCCTTTAATTTTTTGTTTAGATCATTGTTACATTTCATTCCAGTTAATGCACTGTTATACTTGTTGTCCATTTCATCGCCTTTCTCAAAATTTGCATTATTTGCTTGCTCCAAATTTTTAGAATTGTTATTAAAATTGTGAATTAAATTTTGACAATCCATCAATTTGCGGTTCATATCATCACGTTCTTTTGTATAGAATGAGACATGATTTTGTTCAATTGTATCTGTCGCCTTATAATCTTTCAATTCAGCGACTTGTCTTTCTATATCGTTGTAAACTTGACCAATGGATTGAATCAATTTGTGTGTTAAGATACCACTTACTAAATGATAATTAATGGAATCATCTTCACCAGCAGTCGTGATCCCTGTCAATTGTTTCATGCCTTGTTTTGTTGGATTTGTCGAGTAGTCATTTTTCAATCTTTTCAATTGATAGTAGGATTTATTCTTGTGATTATAGGAACCATCCCCGTTTCTATCCTTATGTCTTCCTCTCTTCTTAGAAATGGTATTAAAAATTGCATCTAAATCTTCGACTTGATTAAATTTGACTTCACTTAACAATGACCTTTCTACATCCATGGGATTATATTGTTTTATTGGGTAAACGTCAGGTAATGGCCAAGGCAAATCGGAATTTTCCAACCATTCAACTAAATAACTTAAATGTTGTGAATAAATTGGTCTTAAATCTGGCGGTAAAGTTCCAACAATGTCTCTTAACACGACTACTCCAGCGGTCACTCTTGAAAGAAACTCAGTTGAATCCCTAGGAAATTTTTTATTAAAATAGATATTACAATGATCCACTGAATTTATTGCAACTAATCTTACAATTGGGGATTTCCTGCTTGTATTTGTATTATTTTTACCAGCTCTACCATATTTCAAAATCTTTTGAATATATGAAATCTCTGTATCAACAGATGGGTCGACTGCAATTAACATGTCGAATTGATCCTGAATTTCAATCTTGACTGATTTTTCACTTGGTGGTGGTAAAGATGGGAATAAATGACATGTACATGAATAATCCTTTGGTTTCTTCTGTTTCGATTTAATTGAAGAACCATCATATCTTTTAATATTGACTTTATTACCTAATAGTAGTGCTTCAACAAGATCCATTGTTCTACCTGGTCTACAAACAATCGCTGTATTTGTTTCATATTTTTGTACCAAATTTATTAAATCTCTCAATACCACGAATTTCCCACTAGTCTCAGCTAAATGTGCAGGGATATCTCTTGTAATTAATGATTTCGGCATGTAGTGATCAATTAACAAATAGGGATGTGTAGCTACATATTCACTATTCGTGCACATAGCTCTCATCGATTCTAATACAACGTCAGCTTTATAATTTGTAGTTTCAAAATATCTTAAGATATCTGAATAATGTAATGATACAATTTGATCAGTTAATTCCTTCTGGTATAGACAAATTGTAGTAGGTAACCAATAATCACCGGAAACATTACCAGAAGCTCCTAATGTTTGGGAATCTACAATGGTGGGAACCGGTTTGGTATCCAAAATTTTCAATAGATCCATAGTGTAACGGCAGAGACTATATTATATTGGGCGAAGGGGAGCGTAGTTGTGGAAACTAATATATACTTTATCTCTGATATTGCAATCTTCCTTTAAGCAAGTTGTTTAATTGCAGGATCCGTGATTCCGTTTCCAGATATAAAAGTATGTCTAACCTGTCTAGGCAATAACCTATCAACTTAAACAAAACTGGAAATTTTTTAATATATATATTTATATGATTATATAATCAAATAATGATCTACCATGTAAATCCATATGTATCTCAAATTATCGTCAATCACATTCACCAACCCAATTGACAGATTGACTTCAAAGCTCTTTCTCTCTCTCCATGAGTTCATTTCCCCATTCCACTAACCAATATTTTTTTCCAACTGGGGACTAATGGACGCTGCTGCACAGCGAGACAGAGAAAGCGGTGCAATGAACAAAAAACGTAATCATGTACGTAGTATTGTCTGGGAAATCCCGAATGACCTGTTTCTGTTACATTGCCGGAGGAACAATATATTTATATCTAGACAATATTGCACGAACACGAGTCTCTGTCCCGTCCGGCAGTCGCG
Source organism: Maudiozyma turicensis (assembly GCA_003708545.1). Lineage (NCBI taxonomy): Eukaryota > Fungi > Ascomycota > Saccharomycetes > Saccharomycetales > Saccharomycetaceae > Maudiozyma > Maudiozyma turicensis. The sequence continues at coordinate 57,611 of PPOO01000935.1, forward strand.
TGCTTCGTCACTTGGAAGAAGTGAAAACTTTCAGTTAACGCCAAAGGAGAGTGTGAGCAGACTTAGAGATGGTTTCAAATATAAGGTCCGTGTATGGTTAAGAGGTATAACTGGGAGTGTTAAATGAAAACACCTAGGAAGCAGAAAGTACAATACAATCATGTCACAGGTGAACGATACTGGTAAATTAAGTGCGGATGAGATTGCTCTGTATGACAGACAAATTAGACTATGGGGGATGGCTGCTCAAGCTAACATTCGTTCTGCTAAAGTATTATTGATTAACATTGGATCCATCGGTACAGAAATTACAAAAAATATCGTTTTGAGCGGGGTAGGTAACTTATGTGTATTAGATGATCATATTGTTCAAGAACAAGATTTAGGTTGCCAATTTTTCTTAGAAAAGAAGGATGTGGGTTCATTAAAGATTGATGCATGTTTACCAAAGATTCAAGATTTAAACCCTCGTGTAAAACTTAATGTTGATGGCTCCTCATTACAAAATAAAGATGAATCCTTCTTCAAACAATTCGATATAATTGTTGCTACTGAATTACACACAGATCAAATTATTCAATTGAATCACATTACTAGAAAATTAAATATTGCTTTGTATGTCGCTGGATCCAATGGTTTATTCTCATATATATTTATCGACTTGATAGAATTTGTTTCAGAAGAAGAAAAATTAAAGAGTGGGAGACCTACAGAATTAGGATCAATTTCAACTAATAGAACAATTATTGAAGTTGATAATCGTATAGATGATGATGATTCAAAGAAAATCTTTGAAAGGATCAAAACTAAAAATAGTTATCAATCATTCGACACATTGTTACAAAATGCAACTTTACAAGGAAAACTAACTAAAAGACAAATGAAAAGGGTTAACAATATTTTGCCACTAACTTTATCATATCTAACTGATATACCATCTTCGTTAGAAGAATTACATAATAATACAGTGAGAAAATGCGAAGATTTAGGTATTATATCTTCAAATTTAAATAAGGACTACATCGAACAATTTTATCGCCAAGTAAACGTTGAATTCGCTCCTGTAGCCGCTATTATCGGTGGTGCAGTAGCTCAAGATGTTATTAATATTCTTGGTAAAAGACAATCTCCACTGAATAATTTCATTGTCTTTGATGGTATAACGTTAGAGATGCCCATTTACGAACTATAATTATATATATATATATATATATTACATTTTTACTTAATATATGCATTCTTTTTCTGTCTTCTTTAAATAAATTTCATTTGTTTTTGTATTCATATATATGTATATACTTTATTTATAAGATACATAAATTTTATATATTTCTCGGTTAATATTAGTCGGTTTGCTCCTTTAAAAAAAACATAATATCCTTTCTAATTCAAACAGAAAAATGCTCTTATAAATGCCTCAAACCCTGTTGCCTTTTTTTGTTCTTTAATTGATTTCTTAGTCTTCACGTTTTGCTAGTTTTGAACACCAACAGTTACTTGTTTCAAATGTTGTATGAAGTTTTGTAAAGAGATATCATCAGTTAAGACAATAGTACCTCTAGCGGCATTCATATTTTGATAACTATCAGATGGATTCAATTTAGATAATAAGAATCTTGCTTGAGAACCACCGTGCTCAGTATCAATGAATCTTGGCAATGGGAATCTATCGACTAATAATTCAGCAGCTTCAACCTTTGGCTCTTCTAACAAATTCTTGAAATCAGCATAATCTGGATTATCTTGGTAGCCAGCTTTTCTCCATTGAGCAATTTGCTCACCATGGTAAATTAAGATGAAGAAGAATGTATCCAATAACAGAATGGTATTTGGTTGAACAGAGATAGAGTCCAATAAGACTGGATGAGGTTCTTCTTCCATCGAATAAGATGTCAAAGTTGGTTGGATCATAATCAAAGAATTTGTAGTGTCTTCTCTAGTGAAAATATGTCTGTAAAAAGCAGTTTCATCAGGAGAATTATTGAAAACACTTAAGAATTGAGATCTTCTCAAATAATATGTAAATTGTGGATACAAGTTGAAACTTGGTAGCAAGTTGAAGGTCTCCGGTTGGTTGGTTTCATAACGAGCATATCTCTGACATAATTTAATTAAAGTTCTATCAATCCATCTAATAACATCGGCACCATCATCAGCTTCAGCCTTTGAAACAGCGATTCTAGCCATCAACACAGCTGCAGCTTCTTGATCAAAGGAATCACCATAGTTTTGAGTACCATTAGTCATGACATGGTTACCAACAGTAGTTACTCTAATACGATTAGTACCAGAGGAATGTTGATAACTGGTAACAATTTGAGTATATGCAACGACACCTTGATTTTGGCCCATTTGTTGCATTGGGGGTTGTGTAACCATAGTGTTAGATACATCATAGTAGATAGCGTATGTATGATTTGGTGACAAAGCAGCCATCTTCCAACTAGAAGTACCACCAATACCAATTTCGTTTTCACTAACATTGTTAGATTCGGATTTCTTCATAGCAGTAGCATGACCAATTAAACCTTGAATCTTTATGTTGTTACTTGTCTTAACGGACATGACACCATTGAAGGCCATTCTTAGGAAACCTTCCTCATCGGTAGAGAATAATCTAATATACGATTGCTTGAAAATAGCGGTGGAGAAAGCATCTGTTAACAGTAATACACCACCTGTAGAGTCAGTTAATTGTTGCATTTCTGACATACCAACTTGATCGTAACAACCGGCAAAGATATCAACTGTATGACCATTTTCAGCTACTCTATTAGCAATTTGATTGTAGAATTTACAAGCTTTCTTGTAATGGACTGCACGGTCTGAATCGATATCATTATGGGATCTTAGTGGATCCTTTAATTCAGTAGTAACAACCATACCTGGTGCAATAGTACCTGGACCAGCAGCGAAAAGAATAACTCTAGCAGCCATGTTTTTGTAACAACCTTGCAATAATAAGGAAGCAATGTTCAAAGCAGAACCAGTAGCTCTGGCAGGTCTATGACCGGCTGGAATTGTCCATTGATCTGGGGTTAAATTTTCCAATAATTGGTTCAATTTGAATTCAATATTTTCTAAAGGTAAGAAGAATCTGTTTAAAGAAGTTGGAGTGATCTTCATGTTATTTGGTTGTAGAGAAGCATTTCCAACTTTTTGACCAGTTAACATTTCAACCAATTGTTCGAATTGATATTCTCTGTCACCTCTGAAAACATTACATCTGTCAATGGTTTCGCTAGATAAATCATGTAACTGAACAACATTACCGTAAGTAATTAAACCAATTAATGCATTAGGTGGTAATAAGGTTAGAGAAGTAATAATAGATTGCTTTAAAGAATCTAAATTCTCTTGTTCAGCGGTAATGTCAATAACAAAGAAGAAAATAGGTGGGATGGTAACTTGCTTATTGGTAATATATTCCATAGTGGTACATTGTAACTCCAATGGTCTAGTTTCAGGAGTCATATTCATATAATTATTTGGTAAATGATTTCTCGTGGAACAAATGTTACAAGCCCAGGACTTGGAGGTCAAATCAATTGGACAGTATGGGTTTAAGATGGCCTTACATTGGGCACCTGCACAAAAAACTGGATTGTAGTTGGCAATTGGTAAATTTTCGTATTCCGCTAGTGGTGTGTATAAACAACCGACTGGGATGACGTTCATACTAGCATCTGCTTTATTAGAAGGGAAAACGTTCCATGAGAAACGAATCCCATTAACCTCTTCGTTTTGACTGAAATCCATCTTTTTTTTTTTGATCTCAGGATGATTCTTTTCAGCTGATATAGGTTTCAGATAGTAACTGGTGATCTGTTGAAAATGAGGACAATTACAACTCCTAGTTCTCAAAATATGTGTAACTAATTATTAAAGATTAGTATTACCACTTGCAAGGCCAGTACAATCAAATCGATCAAGGTGATCATGCAGCTGAAGGTTTCAACCAACACGGTTGATGTCTATCACACGACATTTCGGTTACTCTCACAAAACATACCAGGTTTGTCAACTCTATGTTTCTTTTCGAAAATTCCACGCTGTGAATAATATTTTGTTTATTTGTTAATTGTCCTTCGTACAGCAATTGTACAGTCTTTGTGTGGGTTTTCTGTCCGAGCGAAAGAAAAATGTAATTTTAGTATTGGAAAAGTCGAAATTCGAACACGGTGGTACCGTGAATAGCGATATTTCTCAGAAATTTGAAGACAAAAGACTCTTTAACATGCACAATTGGTAAACCGCGAAACTTTTCAGTGTAAGAGACAGCTAATTTTGGCAATAAGTTCATCGAGCATTATACTGGAAGTGTCACACATTTACAACGGGGATTTTCATTTAATTGTTTGATAACGGGAACTTACAAATTAATAACTCGAATTGCAGTATAAGTAGAATAAGCAGGACGCTCACCGCAACCCACGAAAGTCTAAATAAATATGACATTGAACTCAGTTACCATATCAGCGATATGTATATCTCTACGTCTGTTAGGTTTATGGATATTTCCATCATTAGGTGGTATTTTAGATAAGAGTGTTGAATTCTCTACCCCAGTAACGTCATATAGATCAATGAAGGAAGCAGTTGTACTCGGCAGTGGGTCATCTAGTACAATCACGTTTAATAATGGTTATTATGATGGTGGTGTAGTTCACCATCCACCTTTACTATTACAAGCTATGCAAGGTATACCCATTCAATACCATGATTACCTATTCATTCTTTTCGATTGTTTAATTTTATTGCAATTTCTGAAACTAACTGAAAAGGTGAAGAAGAATACAAATCTCCTAGATAAAGTTCCAACATGGTTACCATCATTAGTATATGCAATTAATCCATTGAGTATAATGAGTTGTTTAAGTAAGTCGTCTGTTATTTTCACTAATTGGTGTATTATTAATTCACTTGTCCAAGCCATTGATGGCACAATCCCAATGGTATCTTTATTTGTTGCATTATCTGGTTATTTATCCCTATATCCGATTCTTTTAATATTTCCAATAATAAGCATCGTCAATTTCAATAAACCGAATGCTCAAAAATACAACAATGCAATTAGAGTATTTCTTTACACAATTTACTATTGTGGTTTCTTATTATTTGTTTCGTTTAAAATTAACGGTAATAGTTGGAATTTCTTACAAGCTAATTATATGGTGTTATTAAATTTTGAAATTGTCACACCAAATTTAGGGATCTGGTGGTATTTCTTCGTTGAAATGTTTACTGAATTTATTCCATTCTTCAAAGGTGTTTATGGTTTATTTTTATTTTCATTTGTTGTTCCATTCACAATTAGGTTCTACAATCAACCGCTATACTCATTTATAACAATTTTGGGTTGGATAATATTAACTAAACCATACCCTGTGTTAGGTGACTATGGTTTCTGGTTCTCATTCATATTATACTTTATTCCGTTGGCAGGATACATGCGTTATAAAGTGTTTGCAATGTTGTTATTCATTCACGGTATTATGTTATCCCCAATTTTCTATCACCTGTGGATCGGTTCAGGCTCAGGAAACAGTAATTTCTTCTATGCTGTGTCCCTAGTTAACGCACTAGCTGTTGGAACTATATTATCTGATTTAGTATGGGGTATGTTGAGACGTGAGTATGATCACGACGAACCAAACTTCGATATTAAACTTGCTCAAGTATAAAGAAACTATATATGTCTATATATGTGTAAAAACAAAAAAAGCAAAACTTGTTTAAATGGCTTAAAAATGTTGGTATATTGTTTCAATTAGCCGCTGTGTTAAATATTTCAGTGTGATTTTGAAACGTTACCCTCATATAAAAATTATCAAGCACGTGACTAACGAACATTTGCTAATAAACAACCGTACAAGACAGGAGATGTGTTACTTATGATAATTTTTCTAACAGAATTTTATACTGTGGAACTTTTGACTGAACATATAAAGGATATACATGGAATAAGAAGTTAAACAGAACGGGTGATTAAGTAGTCAAAGGTAAAAGTTCCCATAGAACAATTTCCATATTTGCATAATATAACAATGTCAGAAGTATGTATCCCATAGAGTGATATAACTTTTCAAATAATGTACTGGATAAAATGCATCCACGATTACAGTTCAAATTCATTAATTTTTAACTTTACAGTTACTAACAAATACACCGAATAAAATGGAGCAAATCATTTGATTCTCTCCCCCTCTATTTTTTTTTTTTCAATACAGTTTGAACCGGTAAATCCAAAGCCATTCCTAAGGGATCTAATAGATAAACGTATAGTCGTGACATTAAAGTTCAACAATACAAAATACAAAGGGACGTTAGTATCATCAGATAACTATTTCAATATTCAATTAAAAGATACAGAAGAATTTGTTAATGATAAGTCAGCTGGTAAGATAGGTGAAGTATTCATTAGATGTAATAATGTTTTATGGATCGGTCAAGACCTTGACGCAAAATAAGAATGGAATTGTTGTTAAGATTGAACTATTGACTGGACACTTTAATATCCCATTGAGAAACTTGGATTTTTAAAAAATGGATAGTATTATAAGAAAGGTTTGCAGGTTATACAATTCTGAATGGTCACTTCGTCGAAAGATAAAGCAAGCCTCAATCTTCCAAACACATATAGAGATCATTAATGGTCTTTTGACATCGAAGCAGTAGCTAGAACAATATATATATATATACATATATAGCCATGAATATTTATATATAGAAGATAAATATTTGAAATACTAAGATTACGGCTCATCTCATTCTTCTCCTCTTCACATCGTTCCTGCGTTGTCTCTGGCAATGGTGAAAGAAAAATATTGATCATGTCAGTGACGCGCGAAACATTTGCAACGCTGGCAATAAATGGGAATTTTCACCTCAATATTATATAAACAATCCCATGAAAGTCACCAATCATAGATCTTGTTCAATTGCATTATATTGTTTTTTGTTGAATCAAATATTTGCTTTTGTTTACTATTCAACATTTTTGAAAGAAGTTTTTAAATACTGAAAACAAATTAAGATAAAATGTCTATTACACAATCTGTTATCGTTCCAGCTTACAAGGAAAAGCTAAATATCAAACCTTTAACTACTAGATTATTTGCTGCTCTAGGAAATGATGGTGCCAAATCCACTGAATTAATCTTCGTTGATGATAACTCTCAAGATGGTTCCGTTGAAGAAGTTGAAGCTTTACAAAAACAAGGTTATGATGTCAGAATCATTGTTAGAACTACTGAACGTGGTTTATCTTCTGCTGTCCTAAGAGGTTTCTACGAAGCTAAAGGTGACTACATAATCTGTATGGATGCTGATTTACAACATCCTCCAGAGAGTGTTCCATCCTTATTTGATAACTTAAAGACACATCCATTTGTAATTGGTACCAGATACGCTCCAGGTGTTGGTATCGATAAGGACTGGCCATTATACAGAAGAGTCATTTCTTCAACCGCTAGAATGATGGCTAGACCGTTAACTACTGCCTCTGATCCAATGAGTGGGTTCTTTGGTTTACAAAAGAAGTACTTATTAGAAGCCAAGGACGGTGACATCGATTCCAAGGGTTTCAAGATTGCTTTAGAATTATTAGCTAAATTACCATTACCAGCTGACAAACCAATTGGAGAAGTTCCATTTTCTTTTGGTGTTAGAACTGAAGGTGAATCTAAACTTTCCGGTAAAGTTATCATTCAATACCTTGAACAATTAAAGGAACTATATGTTTTCAAATTTGGTGCAAACAACTTAGTTTTATTCCTATTATTTGCTATCATCTTAGTCCTTTACATTTTATACCAATTCTACTCTTTATTATTCTAAAAAAAGATGTAGCATTGATTGGAAGTACGTATTTTTTATATAACTCTAACGATTAATCATTGATTTAATAATAACAATAATAATTATAATAGTATGAATTAAAGTAACTAAACAAAATAATGTCATTAAAAATTTTCACAGCAAAGTAGGACAACTGCAACAAAAAAGTAATAATAGAAAATTAATTATTAATTATGTATCGTAAATACAATAATAAAACACCAAACTGAATAGGTTTTGTATAATGTATATGTATATACCGGATATAAAGATAAAAAGGTGTCAATCAAGTCAAAAAACTTCACAATACTATTTCAGGAAAAGTTCAATGGGATAATTTGAAAGATATCGTCTCGCAAATAGAACCCCTAATTTATAATAACTAATTGTACAACCGAAATAATTTGAAAGTTATCAACATTTATTGAATGATACTTTAGATTGAAATGAATAAAACTTAAAAATATCTAAGAACTAAATGATATATCTTTTAGGCTATGATTCATTAAACACGGAATCATAGACAATGGGAATAATGAAATTAATGTATCACTGGTACTAATGCGAATATAAATGAAAAATAGAAAAAATAAAACCCTTTTAAAATATGAACTTCCCTATAGGGTATTAAACTTTTTTTTATAATTTAATAATCATTAGAATAACGATTAAAAAAAAGGAAAAATCATAATTGGGTAAATTTTATTTCTCTTACACTTATTTCAATAAGTTAGCAATGGAAGTGGTGTTGGAAACATCGTTAGCGATGGCAATACCTAAGAAGACTTGAGCCTTAACTGGAGTTAAACAACCACCAGCAATAGCACCTTCTGGAACATCACCAGCAGTAACAATGTCTAATGGAGAAGTTTCAGTGTAAACAACTGGAATACTTTGAGAAGCCAGTTGGGAAGTGGTGGAGTTAGTAGTAGCACCGGAAGAAATGACAACTAAACCAGAGATGGTAGAAGCAACAGAGTTAATTAAATCTTCACTGTAACCACCATCGTAGACAATTGGAACTAATGGAGTGACAATAGAGTATTCTAATGGGGTAGTGTTGGTGAAATTAGCGTAAGTGGTTCTTAGTAAAGAATCTTGAGAAATGAAGCTTGGTAGAGATGGTTCGAAATACCAGGCGACAGTCTTTTCATCAGTGATGGCACCAACTGGGATAGAAGCAGTAGATTGATCTAGAGATGGAGAGAAGACACCGGAGTAAATAACACCGTTAGTGTCAACAACTAAAGCACCTCTGTTAGCAGCACCAGTACTGTTAGCAACTAAGGAAGCTTGTTCAGCGTCGGTAGCAACAACAACTGGAGCAGAGGAGTTGAAGACAACGGCAGCGAAGAAACCTAGAGCTTCTAAGTTCTTTTCAGAAGTAACAATAATAGTACCCTTGGTAGAGTTGGAACCTAGAGTAGAGTTAACAGCTGTAGCAACATCGTATAATTGAGTGATGTTTAGAGCAGAAGTTTGGTTTAATAAAGTGGTAGTGTTAGACTTGTAAGTTGTAGAGTTTTCTAGAGAAACGTGACCACCAGTGACGTAAACTTGAATAGTTTCATGTAATTCGGTAGTAGTGTTAGAACGAGTAGAGTTAGAAAAGATACTAGAGTTACCGAAACCAGTGAAGTTAGAAATGTTAAAGAAACTTGTAAAGTTAGAAGCATTAGCAATTATTGGAGTGGTAGTAGTAGAAGGTTTCTTGGAAGCCTTCTTCTTGGATAAGAAATTGATTGGAGAGGCATCGACGGCGGATGAGGCGGCTAATAGCGCGGTTAGAGCAACACTTAACTTCATTATTTAAATATAAGTAATTATAATTTATTTGGTTGATGGTATATCTAAGAAGTTAAAGTAAAAAAAAAAGTAAATTAAGACCTAAAAGAGAAGCAGAAATTAAGAAAAGGCACAGTAAAGAAAGGTCATGTAAATTATTACAAGTTTTGAAATAATTTAGTTCTTTTATATATTACAACAACTTGACAACATTTCAAGAGTATGGGTTTCTTAAACTATTCGGATTGCTTCCCGTTTGTTTATTTAGTGAATTGTCTTTCACTCTTGAAAATTACTGCGAATTATTTAATTGAATTCTAATTACATTAATTAAGTTCAGTGACAACCACTATTACGATGAAGTCATAGTGAGACAAATTGAGGGAAAGGTCCTGGAAAACTTTCTTAATAAAGGTCCGTAAAATCCTCGATATTAAGAGGTTAACAGAATAATAGGAAGACCGTTTAACAAAAATTAAGGGATTTTTAGTAAAATTACTCAATGATCTAGCGATGGGTAGTTTATGTTCTGTTAATTTTACCATTAAGAATTTTACAAAATCTTGAATATTTATGGTAAATTTTCACTAATTTACACTGAAAATGCTGTAATTCAGTCAGAACATATAGAGGGAAAACTAAGTAATGAGGAAAGAGGGTCATTGACAGTTTGTTAGATTAACAAGAATAGTTTAATTGACACAGAAATTAAGGTATAGAACTATGAAATATCCTAATTAAGTATCGAATCAGAAAAAATCGAAATGACAATACTTTGTTACGTATTGAGGCTATTAATTGATGGGGACAAGTTTTAGTGAAAGAAGCGTTTCACAAGATAGCAATACAGTTAAGGAAGTAAGATTTACAAAGGAGTAATACAAGAAACAGTTGAAGAAAAGGAAGAAGAAAAAAAGGTGCCCGTCATAATTTAGTTGTTGATATTTCATTTGTTATGATAACATGAGAAATTACTGAATCCGTTTAAATTGTTTACAAAATCAATACATGAAGGAACGACCATGAAATATTACTAAAAAGATGTAATGAATGAACTATTTTTGCAGACAATATTTCGTATAAACAAGTTGTATTAATTTAAATGTCTTTTAAATTGACCAACCTAAAAAGTCGAAAGAAAGACATTATATTTTTTTCAGTTAATTAAGCAACAAAAACTTTCAAATCTCGGAGAACGGAATTTCCAGAAAAGTTTTTCTTCCGTGTTATTAAATTAATATGGGGGGAGAAGCCGATTGTAACAATAATGTACGTACGCAAGCATTAATCAAGGAAGTACCATCCTGCAACAAATTATGAACCGAGAGTTCAAGTTCAAATTCAAGAGATGAGTTCATTATGATGAAGATAAATGTAAGAAATAATAATCAATTTAATCGAAATTATCTAAAGAATACAATCATATTAAGACAAATAGTCGTAGAACTGGGATAGATTTTGTTTGTCCCCCTCGGTTAGTGTTCCTCCTTTGCAATTACGAATAATAGTTTGATAAAATCCGGGAGCAATAATCTGCAGGACATACTTAATGATTAATAAATTGTTAAATATTTGCTACCGGATATTTAACGAAATTACTTCAAGCTCAAAAAGTGGGCTTTGTAAAAGACGAACAATTGGAGAGAAAAATAGCGATAATAAAATGGTTTATTTGGTTAGCTTAGATAGAATATATATCAATTCAAGCATTTCCTACGACTATTTAATATGTAAGTCACCGAGAATCCTTCATATTATTGTTCTTTCTGCTCTCTTCTTCCGAGGAATATATTCACATAGTAATCTAAGGTCCGTTCGTACAGAAATACATTTTCTTATTTTTGTTTTTGTTCTTTCTCCTGGCCATCTTTAGTGGTGACCTTGGAAATTTCTTTGCCTGAAAATGGCAAAAGACAGAAATTTGCGGTAAAAAAAATATTGACGGATAAATATGAAAACATAAACTTCCTATTATGGTAAACAAAAAAAGAAAAAAAAGAAAGAAAGAAAGAAATGCCAGGAAATTTGCAGCATAAGTTGCACTGATAACTCCATGGGACCCTCTTTCAAGGATAAAGTTCCATTTTAATTATTTTTCTCTTTTACTGCCCCAGTTTTTTTCAGAAAACTGAAAGTTGTCTCTGCGGTCATTTGATAGCACTTCAAGTCTCCCCTAATTACTGTTCCCGATTAGGAGATGCCTTTATATGAATGTTTCTGAGAACTTCCAGAATAAGAAGGCGGAAGACCCCCAATATGGACATTGACTCGAATCTTTTTGGCAGTCAATAACTATTTTGGGTATGTTTACCTTTGAATATTAATTAACTATTCCGACAATATTTCTCAGATTTTTTTCAATCAGATTGGCATAAGGACTGCATTTGTACACACATTTATTAGTCGGATCCGTGCCGATTTGATTTTTCACAAATAAATTTGAGTTAATTATTTTTTTCATTCTTCTTTTTGCTTCATCATAAATTTTTCTAATTATTGTCGTTTTGTTCCCTTGATAAGGTATGTTATATTATTCGTCAATTGTTGTTATTTTTACCTCTTGAGCCATTGTTTCAGCAATTTTAGATTAATCATAAACAATAGATTTTGTTCATTATAGCAGAAGAAATAATATCAACAATCTCTAACAATTCAACACTGAAATTATTCATAAAATGGAATAATCGGTATGTGAAAGAGAGTGAAATATTTTCCTCTCAATTTGTAACGGCATGGTGCCACCAAAGTATTTTTGTGAAGTAAGTGCAATTTGATGTCATGTATTTGATCATATATTACACTATTACGAAAACTTAGCGATTCGGCTCAGCTCTAGGCGCTTATCAATTTGACTCTACGTCTTGATTATTGACGAAAAAGGAGCTCCTCATCAAAATTTGTAAAATTTGATTAACGGTTTGTAAGAGACCTTGCTTGAATTAAGAAATGGTACAGAATATGTAATATTACGTAAGCTTTAAGGATTATAAAGAGACGATGGCGCATAAACACCGCTAGAACTTTGAATATTTGTCGTTGTATGAAGTAAAGGATTTACTCTGAAAAGAAAAGATTCTAGAGAGTAAAATTAACATAATTGATAGAAGTTCTGGACATCCCTTTAATAAATTAAACTTCCGAACAGTTATTAGGATAGTTTATTCTAAATATCTACGTAACCAATTTATTAAAAGCGGCTAGAACGTCTTTGTCTCCCTTGAAAGGATATCACGTTTGCCTTTATGTGTGTGACCTGCAATGAAAATATAATGTGCTTCTCCGGGATAAGTTTCGGTGGAGATGTCAATTGAAAAGATATCATAGATTTTGGTACAAAATGGGAGAATGACAACCATTGAATTATGTAATCATCCTTGAAATGTTAAAATCTATTATTGACAGCAATAAATTGATATCATTAGATCCATAATTTGATTGCCAAACACATCCATAAGTTCACATTAGGTATGCAGCAACCAGTGCAGCCTGCACTGTGTGTAATATCATCCCATAGGTTCTGATCAGCTACAACTGGCAACTCTTGACGAAGAAAAGTACAACCGCATGTACTTTTTCACAAACTGTCAATGTAGAATTAATTCTTATTTAGGAAAAAAATGACAATAAATATCCCATTTAGTATCCCACATATTAACTTCTAGCCTTTTCGAGTAAATATATATATTTAAGTGATTACATCAGGCTTCGAGAAAGCACTAGCAGATCTCAATTTAATACAGTGCATTTGTACAGCATGACAGCACATTGTTCTACCTTCTATCTGTTGGTCAATTATGAATTTTAATTCTTTTTTAATTCATGTATTAACAACTGGTTTACATTTAAGTTCACTAAATTGCTAGAAATGCAAAATAGACTGTAAAGTGATATTCAATTAATTATCTGGATGAAAAGTTCATTTCAGGTAATTCCGCTACGGATATAAATATTTTATTGAATAGCCACATTATAGATTATGCAAGTGGCCTTCGCATTTTTATAAAAGCCTATTCCGTAATTTAAGTTACATTTCGTAAGGGATATCTGAAAATGAGATTCCCTTGCAAATATAGGGGATTAGGGTGTTTCTCATCTCCTAATTCTTTTAAATTCAGGTGCATACTTGTATCTGGTTTGACGATATTATGTAAGCAACTGTAGATAATAAACAGATCTCAGACATTTGAGATCTTAAATGGCTGTTAAAAATCAGATTTCTTATTATATCTTGGTTTTCTCTTCCTTTTATAATAGTTCCTATATTTTAAACTTTTTACAATCAGTTTGCATAATATTTTACAATTTAATGCAAGTGTTTTGGTAATGTAATCATTATAACTGCCTTCCTCATTGTATAGTCTTTGATGTTTTTAACATTTTGTATTTATTTAAAGCCTTGTACTGTTTGGATATTCAGAATTCGCCGGTAACTGTCCATATGTAGAACCGCCCACGTGGGAATTTACTAGAAAATACCAGGACTATATTGAAAACTACTGACCATATCAAGATCATTTATTTAGATAGTCATTCATTGTTGTTCCATATATTTCTATGTTACTAGTATAGAGAATTATATATAATGCGTATTTTGAAAACTGGCTATATAAAGAAATATAAGTTTCTATAGTGCATTCTTTCTAGTTAAATAGTCAAATCTGGAATAAGTATAACCAATGAATGGCAGATCTTCTTTGATTGGAGCTTGGTTATTACCTTGTTTCATCATTTGTTCTCTTTGTAATGCAGCTTGAGCCATTGCTGGAGAGTCTGGGACATTCTCTAATTCATCTGTTGGGAAGAATCTCGTATCAGTAATGGAACTTAACTTAGGAATATATGGAGCTTCAACCTGTCTAATGGTATTCCAATCAACACCACGGAAGAAAGGATGACTCTTGATCTCATCTGCACCACCGTGTCTACCTAAACGTTGATCAGCATGAGTCAACAGTCTACGAATTAAATCTTCAGCTTCATATGAAATATGGATATCATCTGGAAATTGTAAGGTTTGTTCAAAATTCATAATCTTACGATATGTTTCTTGTGGGGTCTCAGAACAGAAAGGAGGCCAACCAATCAAGCATTCGTACATAATGGTACCAAGTGACCACCAATCGCATTCTTGACCATAACCTTGATATAGGAATATTTCCGGTGCAATATAATCTGGTGTACCCACCGTCGAGTAAGCCATGAGCCTTCTTGATTTACGCCATGTCTGGATCTGTTGTCTGCTGGACATTGTCAAATTGATCGAATCAACGACCATTGTCTGTCTCTTGTTTTCCCCATTGTTGTTGGAATCACCAGGTTGTCCTGGCTTCGTTAGACCAGCAGCAGCGTTGCCACCTTGTGGATTTATCTCATCTTGCTGTAATAACTTCTTATAGTAATTTGAGTCGTGAGTTTTATGGAAACCAGTCGATAGACCAAAATCAGACAGTTTAATATGACCTCTAATATCAATCAAAATATTATCCGGTTTGATATCTCTGTGAATGAACCCCAATTTATGAACCGTTTCAATAGCTAAGATACATTCAGCCATATAGAATCTTGTAACATCCTCTGTGAATAATTGCCATCTGATTAACATTGTCATTAAATCACCACCTGGTAAAAATTCCATAATTAAATATAAATACTGTGGATCTTGGAACGAATAGTATAAAGAAACAATCCATGGAGAATCTGTTCCCGCAAGAACATCTCTTTCTGCTTTAACATGTGCTAGCTGATCTTTCTTGTACATTTCTGATTTCAATAAAGTCTTCATTGCATAAATTTTACCAGTATCACGCTTTTGAACTAGACGGACTTCACCGAATGCACCCTTACCAATTACTTTGACAGTTTGGAAATCTTCTAAGGATAATCTTGTTCTTCTTAATCTTAAGAATTGAGATTCCTTCTTACCTAGAGAAGATAATTGTCTATTCTTTCTCTCTTCAGACCAATCGTGGGAGTTCAAACCAGCCTCTAATTCAACTCTTCTTTCATTACGTTCGATTGCATATTTCACCGAAGATTGATAGAAATTTTCGATCTTTAGTTTAACAGCTGCAGCTTTATCCTGGGTAGACTTCGATAGTAAATCAGGTCGTCTTTCAAAGTACATGTAATTTCCATTAGCTTGCTGCCCTTGAGCCTGTGGTTGGGTCTGCATTTGAGCTTGTGCCTGGGCTTGAGCCTGAGCTTGAGCTTGTTGTTGTTGTTGCATTTGTATTTGTTGTTGCTGTTGCTGTATTTGCATCTGTTGCTGTTGCTGTAAAGTCATATTTTGCACACTTCTGATAGGACTGTCCTGTTGTGGTGATTGTGAGTGTGAATTGTCATCGTGATACATAAATTGTGGTTGTTGATTATACTGATTACTGTGGATACTCACATTACTCTGTAAATTATTTTGTCCGTAATCAGAATCATTGGAATAAACACTTGGAGAAAAAGGTGCTGCTGGTTGATCCAATAATACCCCATTACTGTTGTTATTTCCATTGTTCGTATTCATATTATTTTGACTCATGTTGCTTATACTTACATTACTCCCGCCATTATTCTGCTGTACCATACTATTTGAATTATTGTTATGTTTATACAGGTTAGCCATTGCAGGAGGAGGAGTATTCATGATTTGATTCGGTACTACGTAATTATTCTGATGCGTTGGAGTAGATGGAAAATTTAATGATGGGACATCTGTAAATCCTCCATTAGGCATCATGTTACCATTGTTGTTTTGGCTACTATTGTTACTATTTTGTCTGTCCATATGATCTTGTAAAGAATGATGAGAGCCTTGTTGTCTCATATAATTGTTGCTGAAGTTTGCAGCTGGTGGTCTAGCCATTTGCTGATATTGATCCATATTTTGTTGTTGCTGGATATTACTCCCTTGAGATCCAAAATGGTTGGAATTATTGAACATCTTCTAATGCTTTGTAATATATTTCTGTTGATTTCAATACTTTATTATTTTACTGAGAATATGCGCCTGGTTACTTATAATCAACTTCCTTAAATTGTCTTTATATATTGGAAAAATAGTATCCAAAGAGCTGGTCTCTGTAATTCTATCAAATTCGTATTGATCTACTTTAATAAACAGTTATATTTCAACCTTATGTTACTTCTTTAAGATCAAAATTTGCTACAAATTATCCTCTATCTGAGAAAATTATCTTTGTTTTGTATATATTTATTCTGTATCAATTTGGTGTTTTTCCCAATATTTTTCGCTATTGGCGCATTATGTATTCAGAATTTCAACACTTCCGTTCTGTTCACTTTTTTCTTTATTTTCTGATCTAGCTTGCCATTTATTTACGTACAAAATCACATCAACGAATTTTCATTTTGCTTTTCTTCGCAGTGATGGCCGATTATTCTGTCTCATTGTCCCTGATTACGCGATAAATCGTGTCTTTTGATAGAGAATGTTAACTGAATGGGGCACACTCTTGGCATATTTCTGTTAATTGGCAACTGGTATAAAATAATTAAATATATATCTATCTATGCTCACAAGACAAGCCATTACAATTTCTTTTTGTTTTTTTGATAAACTTTTATAATAATTGTATTGATGTTAATTTAAATATATAAAAACATATTTATTTATTATAAAATATTTTAGTACATATTGACAAAACAAAACGTATTAATTAATAATGATGTAGGAATTGAATAATGATAACAAAAAATGACATAATATAATAATAATAATACGCTCAGAATTGTAGAGCAGCACCCTTTTGCTTCTTTTCACCACCTAATTCGAAGTGCTTACATCTCTTTAGGACTAATTGAGCCTTAGTCTTACAAGCAACACATTCTAATCTTAGAACAACCTTCTTGGTAGTCTTAGCTTTCTTGTGGAAAACTGGCTTAGTTTGACCACCGAAACCAGATTGTTTACGGTCATAACGTCTCTTACCTTGAGCAAATAAGGAAGCCTTACCAGCCTTGTATTGAGTAACCTTGTGTTGGGTGTGCTTTCTACAGTTCTTACCCTTACAGTAGGTCTTTCTTGTCTTTGGAACGTTAACTATTTAAAATGGGGGAAGTTTCTCATAAAATAAAATAAATTTAATAAATCCTATTAGAGACCTCGATGAGACAATATTTTGAAAAATGCATATATATTCAAACATCTGATGGCCTCCCTAGTATATTATTAATTAACATAAATTTATTTTTAGAAAATATTTGTTAGTAAATTTATTCAAACTCTGATTATGAACGTTGAAATTCATAGAAGACAAACATATTCCATATAATAAATATTGCTATCTATTAAGGTAATCGATATCACCCGTGTCAATGGGGTGTTGTTAAACAGTTTTAAACTTTATTTGATATTGCTGTATTAGTTGTCTATTGAAGACTGTTCCTGGGTATCTTTCTTACTCAATTATATGCATTATTAATCCACATATAAGCTGTCAGAAGAGACCTAATAAACACGTTCTAAACATGGTTATGGTCATTCGATATTTCATTGATAATGAGTTCAGTGAACTTTGTCATTCTTTATCATTGCTGTTCGTATCTCCATTTACATTAGACGTGTTGTAACCAAACGTGCCCAACATATTGTGTCATTTATCTATACCGCAAGCGTATTAAACTCATATCTCTATTATCATAATTACTCTTTTTGTTCATATATTTCTCTCTAATTAATAATTCACTACTGATTACATGGAAATTGCCAAATTATTCTTATTCATTAGTTATAACATACCCATTGTGACTGTTTGATTAGTTTGTATTGGTTCTTTTATCAAATAAGATAACTTGAATACAACAAAATTTTATGCGTATTTACTTATATATTTAACAATATTGAATTTTTCATATATATCAGGACACACACCCAGATTGCAGTTACTACCATCGATTGTGCGTATTGGGGGGAGAATACAATTTTCTCGTTGTAGAAATTAGTTGGTCTTGCAGTAGCACAAGTGTATAGACAGAGATAGAATGAACAGCAACTCACTCGGGAGCCCAGCAGTTCCACTGCGGTGTTTGGCCCAACAGAAGGAAGAATGAAAAATTGTGAAATTTTGTTGAGTCTACCAATGGGGGAATAACTTGATACTTGGGACCGTGATTGCTAAGATATCTTCGGGCAAAGTGGCATATCCCGTTCACTGTCCGAGGGTCTTGAAATATTAAAAAACATTATTGCAGAAAAAAAAAAAGAAACAGGTTCTAACAAAATATGAAAAGGTGTACGGATGTCAGAAAAGCACTTCTTGGTGTACGGATGCGAATAAGTATTTTAAAAAGGAAAACAGTCCAATTTTAATTTCCCCGATGGTCCCTCAGCCGCACCTCCCTTCGACAGTACAAAATAAATCTAAATGATCAATTCCAAGATATGCCCATTCATTAAAGATAGAATAGACCCTGTAGCACTACATTATTTCATGTTATTGGCAATGACCATCTGAAAATATAATATATAGGTCCTTTTAGCATAGTCTGTGCAGATCCAATGGTCACCAATAGAAGGGCAAATGGGACAGTAATACCAGTGGTCAGAGAAGCTCCGTATTCAGTTAATAAAATGCGTTAGTCATTTATTCCTCTTTTAAATCTACCGAAAATTCATGACGTGCTACTGTCGAAATCTCTTTATCGTCTATGTATAATATATTATCGAAATTTTCTTCTTGATTGAATGGATATTCACAATCCTCCTTTGGGCACATCACAATTGAATAATTTTGTTGAATGAGAAATTTTTGTAATGGGGTCTTGCAATTTGGACATTCCATGTTGTTTGAGCTAGCTTCATTTAATTGGTAATTAGATTCGCTTTCGACCAAACTAGGCTTGTTCTCCTCTTGGGACCCTGTATTGTCCTTGCTACTCTGTTTATTATCCGTGGTTTTATTCATTGCCTTGTTTTACTTCCTTGCTCTTTTCCAAATGTTGGTAAATTTTCTGACCTTTATAGGTTGCTTCAAAAATATTGTCTGTTGCAATGTGCTTGATGTACCACTACTATATCATTCTACGGACTCACTTGGATCTTGTTATAACCTCGAGCATTAAAATTTTTTTGAACTAAGATTTAGCTCATCTCGGAAGGTGTGAAATTTTCTAATTAGGAAAAATTAGCAAAAGGCAAAAAAATATGTGGAATAATTATTAAGGAGCTATCAAATACACCTTATTTAAAAAAAGAACAGTGACATTCTATTACTAAAGGTTATTCAACTATTTATAATTTACGATTTGTGTTCATAATTGGTAATAATAAGTACAACTGAATCGGATATACTGTTTCATTATATAAGCAATGGTTAGAGTTGGTCCAGATACATATAAACGATTACAAAATGATGCATCATGTATCAGAAACATCTGTATTGTTGCTCATGTTGATCATGGTAAGACATCCCTATCAGATTCATTATTAGCATCCAATGGTATCATTTCTCAAAGACTAGCCGGTAAGATTCGTTATTTAGATTCTAGACCGGACGAGCAAGTCCGTGGTATCACTATGGAATCATCAGCTATTTCCTTATATTTCAGAGTTTTGCATAAGCAAGAAGGTACCGATGAGCCACTAGTTAATGAGCATTTAATTAATTTAATCGATTCTCCAGGTCATATTGATTTTTCAAGTGAAGTTAGTGCTGCATCTAGATTATGTGACGGTGCTGTGGTATTAGTAGATGTAGTAGAAGGTGTATGTTCACAAACTATTACAGTTTTAAGGCAATGTTGGGTTGAAAAATTGAAACCAGTCCTAGTATTAAATAAAATTGATAGATTGATAACTGAATTGCAAATGACCCCTCAAGAGACATATATCCATCTAAATAAAATTATAGAACAAGTTAACTCTGTATTGGGTTCTTTCTTCGCTGGTGAAAGACAACTAGACGATTATTCATGGAGAGAGAAATTGAAAGAGAATGAAAACGCTGAATTCACAGAAAGAGATGATACAGATATATATTTCCATCCAGAAAATAACAATGTCATATTCGCATCAGCTGTAGATGGTTGGGGTTTCAATATTGGTCAGTTGGCAAAATTTTACGAACAGAAGTTAGGTGCCAAGAGAGAAAATCTACAAAAGGTATTATGGGGTGATTTCTACTTAGACCCAAAGACCAAGAAAATCATTAATAATAAAGGTTTGAAAGGCAGAAATTTGAAACCATTATTCACGTCATTAATTCTTGATAATATTTGGAAAATTTATGAAAATATTGTAATTACTAGAGATGATGAAAAGATCGGAAAAATCACAACTGCATTAAATATCAAACTTCAACCTCGTGATTTGAGATCAAAGGATGATAGACAATTACTTAGAACAGTTATGGGGCAATGGTTACCGGTAAGTACAGCAGTCTTATTAACTGTTATTGAAAAGTTACCTTCCCCTGTAGAATCTCAAAACGATAGATTAGATACCATTTTGAAAACCGAAACAGATACAGAAAATGTTGACAAGCATTTATTAGAATCCATGAAAACATGTGATAGAAACGGTCCAGCATGTGCATATGTGTCAAAGATTCTTTCCATCCCAAGAGAGGAATTACCGGTAACAACAGGCACGATGTCATCTGATCAAATAATGGAAAGAAGTAGAAGGGCTAGAGAAGATGCATTGAATGCTGCTAAGAGGGCTGAAATGGTAGAAAAAATGGGGAAACTAGATGTTAAGGACAATAATGCCGATGAAGGGGAAGACCTATATACAAGAGCAAAGGATACTGCATTCACGCCCGAAGTTGACGAAAAGAAGCGCCCTGCACCAAAGATGGACGATACCTTTGAGATTGTGACTGAAATTGCGCCAGCAATGGATATTGATCTAGGCTTCGAATATGAGGAAGATGGAGACGAAGACAATGATACACCTGCATTGGATGGCAATATTGATTTTGTTCCAGTAGGAGTTGACCCTAACGATCCATTGAGTGCAATGTTTGAATACGAAGAAGAAGATCCATTAGAAGGTAATGATGAACTGGCTGCATACGAAGAAGAAAATATGGAAGACCTGTTCAACGAAAAAGATGAAGTTTTGATTGGCTTTTCAAGAATTTACAGTGGTTCTTTAGAAGTTGGACAAGAAATATGTGTTCTGGGTCCTAAGTATGATCCAAAGAATCCAACAGAACATATTCAAACTACCACAATTACCAGTCTGTACTTGTTCATGGGTAAAGAATTGGTTCCACTAGAGTATTGTCCTGCAGGTAACATTGTAGGTATTGGTGGTTTGGCTGGTAAGGTTTTAAAGAATGGTACATTAGTTGAAAAAGGCATTAATGGTGTTAACCTTGCTGGAGTCAATATCAACAGTACCCCAATTGTTCGTGTCGCCGTCGAATCCGCTAATCCTGCTGAGATGGGTAAGTTGGTTAGAGGTTTGAAATTACTTGACCAAGCTGATCCATGTGTGGAAACTTACATCTCTGACACCGGTGAACATATCTTATGTACCGCTGGTGAACTTCATCTTGAAAGATGTTTGAATGATTTACGTGACAGATTTGCGGGGATAGAAATTACTCATTCTGAACCAGCTATTCCATATAGGGAAACCTTTATAGATGATGATGATATGGCAGCTCCGAAGAATCCAAATCTAGGAAGAGGTGTTTCGGAATCTGTATTAGGTAAATACAAGATGACGGTGAGAACTATCCCTATGCACGATGATATAACTTCGTTCTTGGACGAGCATGAGGCTTCGATTAAAAGGATCTTTGGTAATGCATCTGAAAGTCTAGTTCCAAAAGCCATTGAAGGTTCTTTATTGGACAGATCTAGTTTTATTAGTAAGTTTAAAGAAGTTGTACAGAAACAAGAAAATCTAAAGGATATCTTTGGTGATAATCTATCAAAAATGGTTGGATTTGGACCAAAGAGGGTCGGTTGTAATGTTTTATTATCCGAAAATGACATATTGGGTAGTTTACTTCAGAAGACCGGTGGTACATTTGAATTTGCGGATCCTATTATTAACGGGTTTTTGATCTCTGTAAACGAGGGTCCGTTGGCTAAGGAACCTGTCCAGGGTATGGCTGTAGTTGTGGAAGATATTCATGAAATGTCAGAAGATGAGATTGCAGCTATTGAAGACGACCATTATCAAACAGAGATTCCAAATATTTCTGGTAGATTTATTAATCATACGAAGGATCAAATTCATGCATCCTTCTTAGATTGGTCCCCAAGAATCATGTGGGCCATGTATACCTGTGACATTCAAACATCTGTCGAAGTTCTAGGTAAAGTCTATGCAGTTGTTCAACAAAGACATGGTAAGATTGTTTCGGAAGAAATGAAGGAAGGTACGCCATTTTTCCAAATTCAAGCAGAAATTCCAGTTGTTGAAGCATTTGGTTTAAGTGAAGATATTAGAAAGAAGACTTCGGGTGCAGCACAACCTCAATTAGTATTTTCTGGTTTCGAATGTATTGATATTGATCCATTCTGGGTTCCTACAACTGAAGAAGAGTTAGAAGAGTTAGGTGACACTGCTGATAAGGAAAACATTGCTCGTAGACATATGAACAATATCAGAAGACGTAAAGGTTTATTTGTTGATGAAAAGGTTATTCAAAATGCTGAGAAACAACGTACTCTAAAGAGAAACTAGGTATCGCATTCGCTTGGTTACATTTCTCCTTTTTCTTCTTTTTTTTAGGTTAAGAATATAAATGTGAGACATAAGAATATATAATTTTCATTGCATAGATCTGATATATAATTCATGATAAAAACCATTGATATTATCTGAATCATTTGAATAGTTCTAATTTATATACATGTCCGCTGTATTCCTTCATATACTTCACATCTGGAAATCCCTAAAGAATATATAGCAAATGGCGGATGTTGAAAATTTTAGGACAGTGCGCAATGGGGATGAGGACGAAAACAAAATAAAGTGAACTCATCTACTGTAAAATTATAGAGCTTTTGTGGGTCCTCTAGCAAGTCATAATGTAGTCTTGAAGCAAGAGGTGTAAAAGCAAAACTATTCTGTATTGATTTAAGGTACTAATCAAGATACTTAATTCCTTTTTAGATTGTTCCTATAAGTATAAAAAGGATTAGATAAACATTTAGCTATTTATTACAGAGACACTTTGAATAAATACTTTGAACCAAATAGAATAAAGGCAGCGACAGGGATGACAAAGGGACGTTCCATAACAGATGAAAATGGAAACACGTCCATTGAATTGGTTTCAAAAGATGGTCCTATTCCAATAAATATTATGATGCAAGAAGGTGTTAAAGCGTTAACGAAAATTTTATCCAATCAGTTACATGATGGAAAGGGTTTTGAGAGTGGCGATCATTCGATGCAATTTGTCATTAGAAATAAGAATGGGAATGGGAAATCATCTACGATATCAGTGGGTGCCAATGGAGCGAAGATGCAGGAACTCGATGATGAAGATATTGTTGAAATCGATAATCAAAGTAATTATCATGTACATTCAAATACAACAGGACATGACCTAGTGTTAAATGAAAATGAAGTTGACAAATTCCTTGAGGAGAAGTTTCCAGATCCAGAATTGCATATCAACGGTGAAGAAGCAGAAATAATATTCGATTATGAGAGACAAGATCTAGAAGATGTGCCTGAAGGCATTGGTAAGAAAATATCAGAAATGATAGAGTCTGTCTTACCTGGTAGTTTTTCAACAGATGTACACGGAAGATTACATGCTGTATTAAATGGCAATGAATTGAATATAACAGAAGAGGGAACTAGTGATATGGATAGTCACGAAATGGTTATTGATGAACATGGTGATCCAAATGACGGTATAAATAACGGGGCTGCTCCAACGTATCGTATGGCTATGGATGATGAAAGAGGTGAAGATCCTGGAGAAAGAGTAGATATATTGGAGAGTCAGATGAGCGGACGTCATGATGATAGTGAAGCATATTACGATCATGATCATCATGATCATAATCATGAAGATGGATACTGTCCGCATCATTACCGTCAACATCATCATGAGCAACAAAATCCGTCTGTATTTAGAAATCAACATTACTTAGATTTTGATTATAACGAAGTACAAAGTCGTGTATCAAGGACACCAAATGGAATAAAAGCAACACCTGATTTTGCATTATTATTGGATTCGAAGAAGCCAATGTGTATGTTTAGTGAATACTATATGGTATTTGGAGAACCTCCTAAAAATATGATAAAATGGTATAATAAGACATATGGTTATCGACGAATGCCAATGAATGGTGGGAATAATAATGAACACCATCATCATCATCATAATAGTAATAATCATATGGAGCATCAACAAGATTCACAGCGAAAGAGAAATCGTTGATATGGACATATTTTGCATATATATTTTGTTTTTATACACGTGTATATATAACAATCATCATAGTTGTTGTTTTAGTTATTAGGGGGGAGGGGCAGGTATTAATATTGTTAAATAGCTGTAGCTATATTATTGTTGTGTCTTCTTTCTTTTCTGGATTCGTAATCGTGAAGCAACATGCACATACAAGTTAGAATCTGTGTATTTTCAGGTATTTTCATTATACCTTTATTTTCAATACCATTTGATGTTTCCTTTACCTCTAAATTAGCCAAATGTACAGTTCTTCTTGTAGGTAATAAGGAATCGTCGACGTCGGTATATTTTGACCAAACTGGTAAATAACCTAAAGGTCGTATAGTAGATGTGTTGTTGTTAATGTTGCTATATGAATTTGTATCACTTTCATTATTCTCCATTAAATTTGGCATATTATCATCCAATACAAGCAATTTGATATCATTTGAACCAAAAGGTGAAGCAAAACTTGAGAAACCAAACCATCGTAACGGTATACCATCTATACACGTGTCGATATCTCTACGACCGTTAATATTGAACATTTCAATTTTATTCCCATTATTAAATCGTAACGTATGTTTAATCTTTGAGTCCTGGTCATCATAGGAATCCCTGAAGGGTGTGTTATTCTTACTTGTTTTATTTCTTTGCATGATCCCATCCTCTCTGAATATCGTACAATATAAATATTTGATAATTTTATAAGTTGGACCATCATATACAATTTGGATATCTGTTTGGTTAGGTACAGTCCCATCAGCTGTATACAGTTCATATTTATATATCTTCATAATAGGTTCACTTTTAGTAGTTTTGAATATCGATTTCATTACATTTACTGGAATAGCATGAAATAACGGTATTCCAATCGCAGTTAAGGGATCTACATTATCAAATTTCCTCTTATTTTGTAAATAAGTATTGTACGACAATTGGCTCGGGAATGCAAAGAATCCCTTAGTCAACAATATTGAAATGAATCGAATATCTCTTATGGAATCAAATTGAGGAGAACGATTGACGTACCCTAATCTTTGCATATCACCAATGGTACCTGATTCCGAAAGGTACGTATTTAAGGTCTCCGTATCTGATTGATCTGCAATTGTGTTTGCATCGTTCAATGTTTCCGAGATTGTATAAACAGTGATTTGATCATCATTATTAGTTCTTGTATGATGTGTCACTGGTGGTCTATTTTGTTGAGCAAGTGGTTGCCTTCTCGGGTTTCTTCTTCCTCCGATCAAGGAACGTACTCTATCCATTATTGTACTGCGACTCTAGTGATCTTGTAAGAATCTATGTAAGTATAGATGCATATATATCAGAGCTGTAGCAGTTCCTATGTTTTGTTATGCTCAATCATCGATGAGTTTAATTACTCGTAAATCTTATTACAATTTCAATCATTGCTTCACAACAAGAAAGCAAAAGTCTCGGGCCCACTATCCGCGACATATTCCCCTAGAAGCCGAAATACGAAAGAAAAACCGCAATATAAATTTGTTTGGTTCTTTTATTTGAGACAAATTAATACGCGAAATTTTTCAGGTATTTGTTTATTTTAAGTATATAAGGAAGAACAAAGGGGATTATTATATTAAATTTAATTTAAGTTGAAAGGGTCTAAGTGCTAAGAAGAAGAAACAAATAGATAACAGTACAGCTATCAAGATGGGTTTGGATCAAGAGAAGATTAAGAAGCGGTTATCGCAGATTGAACTTGATATTGATAAGATGAATCAAATGATTGACGATAATTTGCAATTAGGGACAGGTACAAATAAGGCTGATATAGTAACTGAAGAAGATATCAATGAAGAGGGAGATGGTGATGATATTGAATCAGAAGTGCGTGAAGTCATTAAGGATGTAGTGGAAAATCCAGAAAATAATATTACAGGGGTTGAAAATACTGTAATCTCTTCTACCGACGAAAAGACAGGGCTTAAACCAGAGACTGGATTACAAAGAGTCGTATCTGCAGCTAAATCCATTGGGTCCGCAGCTGAGGAGATGGTTGATAATTCTATGGATGCTGCTGTAGAACGCTCAGAAGATAACGATGATAATAATGATATGAATAATACCAAGGATGAAGTATTAGAAGCTGCAGAAACTTCATTAGAGAAAGTTGTCTCTGCAGCCAA
This sequence comes from Maudiozyma turicensis, assembly GCA_003708545.1. NCBI lineage: Eukaryota > Fungi > Ascomycota > Saccharomycetes > Saccharomycetales > Saccharomycetaceae > Maudiozyma > Maudiozyma turicensis. Next base: position 84,780 of record PPOO01000935.1, read on the forward strand.
ATCTATTGGTTCTGCGGCTGAAGAAATGATCGATAATTCGATTGATGCGACAGTAGATGAAACTGCAATTGAGGAACCAAAGGGGACCACAATTTTACAGAAAGTTGTATCTGGTACAAAAAGTATAAGAAGTGCTGCTGAAGAGATGATAGATAATTCGATGGATGCTCCAGTAGAATCCTCATATAATAGTAATAATGATGATGATGCAAACACCGCGAATGATGAAGTATTAGAAGCAGCAGAAATTTCATTAGAGAAAGTCGTATCTTCTACTAAATCTGTTGAATCTGCGGCTGAAGAAATGATTGACGATTCGTTAGATGCACCAGTAGCAACTGTACCTGTTCAAAAACCTATTCCGGCAGTCACTGATGTTAACGATGATACCGAGTGGGAGGAGTTCATTGAAGAAGAAGAAGCTGATGATGATGATAATAATGATAGTAATAAGATTATTTTACCAAAACATACAGGTCATACTAATACTACCGAAACAGATGAAATTATACAACGTATTACATCTAAGCGGTTACCATCCAGATCATTCCGTGTAATATCCGTTGGTTCTGTAAATCCGAATGAAAGAAATGTGTCTAGAGGTAGTAATAATAACAATGAAAATAGTTCTTCAACGGCTATGGATACTGGTAGAATTACATCTGAGAATGATGAACCAACATTAGCTAAATTAGAGCAACGTTATGATTATTTAACTAATAAAACTACTAAATTAACTAAAGAGATATCGTATCTAACAGGGATGATGAATCAAGGTAATTTAAGTATCGATGATACCAAGAGACTGAAAGTAGCCCTAACAAAATTACAAGAATATTTAGATCGAAAGACAAAGGAAAGATACGAGACAGGTGTATTATTAAGTCGTCATTTAAGAAGACAAATTGACCGTGGTGAGAATGGACAATTCTGGGTAGGTAACAAATAAACAACCTCTTTATCACCGTTCCGAACCGGACCGAACAGGAACCGAACCGGGACCTTACATGCATGCACACACACACACACACATACACATACACACACACATATATATATATATAGACATACACCCCCCATCATCATCATCATCATCATCATCATCATATACATACATGCATATATATAATGTGTTTTCAACACTTGTAACACTTTCCAGCAAGAGAAACATCTACTCAACAGCTCCACGTATCTATATATATCTGTAAAGGAAACTGGATTGATTGTTTCATAATAAGCGCGTCTGCCTACAGAGCGCAGTGCACTGTCACTCGCGCGCGCTGTTTGTTTATTTGTTCATGACGACATTCATTCATTCAATCAATCGTTCCCGCTCCGGTGGCCACATTACATTACATTACGTGACAGTGACGGTGACAACACAGCAGCAGTACAAGGGCCGCCGTCTTCCTTCTGAAAAGAAATTTTTGAAATTTGAAATTCGCGAGAAAATTCGTCAGTGGGCGATTTGGGAGGCTGAAGGAATGAATGGAAGAATCAGTGATTTATTGATTCACTGAAGTAAACAACGAGAGTTCTAGGAAGTCAATAAGTAGTATCGGAACTTAGTCTCTTGAACTAGTTATCGGAATATTGAAAAAGGTTTATAAACTATTCATAACAACAAAGAGAAAGAGCGTGCTTATTGGGAAAAGTATTGCTATTTTTTTTTGTCTTTTTTATTAAGTGAAAAATATAACAGAATAAACAGATTCGTTCTATCTCGGATCAGCTTTTGTGTTAAGAAAGATAAAGCAACGAGTTTAGCAGTTGTTTTTTTGATTTTATTGTTAGAAAACGAAATAAGAAAAGGCGTGTGTGTATATATATTTCATCATCAAGTTTCGTGAAGTCAATAAGATATTCCATCACGTAACTATTCCTGTCTCCCTTCCACCCCCGCCGCCGGATTTTATTATCTAAGAACAAGCAACATCTATAAAATGACTGTTAATAATGGAAGTTCTACCCCGGGTAGTAATACCACTATACCTTCAAATACAGAAGATGCGAATAAACAAATTTCATCATTAAATTTAGAACCAAATCCATTTGAACAAAGTTTTGCATCGACAAAGAAACCATTTGATCCAATATCAAATACAAGTAATAGTAGTGGAGTATTATCAACTGCAGGTTCTCCATCCAGTTTATTAAATTTAGCAAATGGGAAACAAAATATGCAAAGAAATAATTCAATCTCAACACAACGTAGTTTCCATAGAGGTAGTATTCCAAATGGAATTAGTAATTTACCAATGGGTTCAAATCCTTCTTCTACAAATTTACTATTCTCTGGTGGTCAAAGACCTGTGATTCATTCCCCTCCTATGTTAACACCAGGTGGTTCAAAAAGATTGCCTCCTTTAATCTCACCAAATTACGGAAGTACTTTACAACAGCAACAAACACAGCAACCACAACAAACACAGACACAAATGTCTCCAGACACAGGTATGGTGGGGACAACACTCGGAACAACGACAGCTCTAAATTCAAATAATAATAGTTCGACTCTGATATCCTCATTGATTAATAATGGTACAATGACAACAAAACCAAATGGGACACCGGGACCAGGCACCCCTAGTTTCCTATCATATCTACCACGTAGTGGTCTGACTCCAAACGAATCAAGTATCAGATCAGGTCTCACACCAGGAGCATTGACTGCTCCATTTAATTATCCCATGTTACCAGCATTATCTACTAATGGTGCAACAGGCACTGTAACAAATACTAATGGTGGTAGTGTCATTAGACCTAATCAGCCCTTGACACCCGGAATGTCTGCAATTTTCAACAATGTGGCTGCGCCAATTACATCGAATTCAAAATTAATTACAAATGTAGATGGTTTAGTGAATAATGTTAAGCATAATGATAATAATAATAAAAATAATGGTGATACTAAAAATAATAAGAAGGGTTCAACTACGAGGCGTAAACGTGCTAATTCAACTAAGAGTGAAACAAATACAAAGAATAAGAAACAATTGAAAAATGAGAAAAAAGGCAAAGCGAAGAATGATCAGAAGGATAAACCAGCATCAAAGGTTCAACCTGAAATACAGGATAATAATGATCATGCAATGACTAAAGATCTCGAGAATGAGGAACCACTGGATCCGGAGCAAGAAGAACAGAAAAGGAAAGAATTTTTAGAGAGGAATAGAGTCGCAGCATCAAAATTTAGAAAAAGGAAGAAAGAATACATAAAGAAAATTGAAGAAGATTTAAATTTTTATGAAAATGAATATAATGAAATGAGTAATACTTTATTTAAATTGTTACCTCCTACTGATACTGGATCTCATAATCATAATTCATATATTCCAATGTTAGAGGATTCAATTCGTAAAAATGATATTAATTCAGCATTAGCATTATTGTCTCATGTTAGACAATTATTAACAGAAACAAAAATTTATCAACGTAAAGGTGAAAACCCTTTAGGTAATGATTTACAAATGATAAAAGAAAATACAAAGAAGCAAGTAACAAGTAGTAAGGATTCCATGTCAAAATCACAACATCAGCAACATGTGTCAGCTGGAATACCGTCATCGATGAGCCCCTCATCAATGTCATCTTATTTGCCAACAGGGATGACATCACAAGTATCTTTGATACATAATAATAATAGTACATCATCGTCGTCGTCATCTGTTAATGATAAGAACAATAAATGACAAAATTGTAATACATAAAAGACAAATTCAAAATGGAAAATAAGAATTACGAAGGTAATATATACTGTATAATAATTTATTCTTTTCTTTTGCATGTTTATAAATTTCTTAGTCATGTATCTAGTTTCTGAAGAGAATGAAGAAAGTTAAAATTAGCAGTTTGTTTCTTTGTTTGTTTGTTTGCTATCTTCAAACATGGATTATCTCGGTGTCATCCTATTAGAATTCGATCCGAATACAACAGCAAAAAGACTGAGCGTCAGTGAAAAATTTAAGTTTCCTTTTTTGTATGTGCTAACGCGCATTAATATGCAATCCTAGACAATAAAGGCATGACTCTCTCTCTCTCTCTCTCAATGCGATCAAGATTCTTCAAGTGGACGACGAATTGCTAGATGCTGTGTATATAAGTATATACATTTTCTGTAAAGCTACAATCCATACTGTCACCTATCCAAGTTATAGATAAAAACCAACCTGACTACCCCTTCCTTAAAGATGAGTTTCAGATATTTAAAATCCGCTAGTAAAATCGTTTGTATTGGACGTAACTATGCTGCCCATATTAAAGAATTAAATAATACTATACCAAAACAACCTTTCTTCTTTGAGAAACCTACCACTACATTAATTACTCCATTGACCTCAGGTGGAACGGTTAATAACAAGAACGATGCAACATTTACCAAATTACAAGAAGATGGTACTAATCCATCTCCAATATATATTCCTAAAAATGTTAACGTTCATCATGAGATTGAACTAGGTATAGTAATAAAAACACTTTATCAAACATCTCTGTAGACAAATTCGGACCACAAGATTTGCTAGATAACGTTTCAGGTTTCTTCCTTGCATTGGATCTAACAGGTAGGAATGTTCAATCCGATGCTAAAAAAGTTGGATTACCATGGTTTTTCGCAAAGGGTTACGATACATTCTGCCCAGTATCTCAGATGTTGACCCCTGAACAAATCTCAGGTTTCAAAGACACTCCAATTGATCAGATCCATTCCAAATTCCAATTGAAATGTTTCGTTAACGATACATTGAGACAAGATGGTCATTTAGATCTAATGTTAAACCCATTACATAAGATTGTAAGCCACATTGCACAAGCGGTGACATTACAATCCGGCGACTTGGTATTAACTGGTACCCCTGCAGGAGTGGGACAATTACACGCAGGAGACACAATTAGGGGACAGCTGTTATTTGATGATGAAGTAATAATCGATATGTCATTTGATTGTCAAGACCGCCCGGGTACATACGAATACAAATCGTCATAGAGCAACAACAAAATATTGTGTACGGGTCAGACACCTTATGTAAATAATTAGCAATATATATATATATATACATGCGAATATACCTCATCTGAACTAAACTGGTAGCATGTTCAATGGGTTCTTCCATTGTCATCGTGAATTGTGCCGTTTGACGGGCCTGCTAAACAGTAAACAGTAAAACCGTCTCTTACTCGCTGGGAAAAAACTGAGAACCGGAAGACTTCGGACACGGCAAACTTTTCGGGGACCACCGCGGCGAGTTCCGGGTCCCGCTGTGACAAAAAGAAATACCATCGTCGCCGTGGCCGCCGTCTCGAGCAATTTCTTTGCAACAAGTTTCCGTCTTATTGCCAGTCGGTCCCAAGTTGCCAGAAGATTCATTTTTTGATATATATATATTGGATATGCAAAGGGCGAAAACACGAAGATGCCAGTTGTGAATGGAATGGAATGGAATTTGTTAGATCTTACGTTTGTATAAGTATCCCCAACTAGGGTGTTTCTCTTTAAATTATATATATATATATACTTTAGGTACATTCTTTCTGTTTATAAGAGATATAGGATAAGAGAGTCAGGTTTACTTTACTTATTATTATTTTTTTCATTTGTTTATTTTCTTTCAATATGGTGAAGATTGTCCCTGTTAGATCTGCTTTGAGGCAAGGTCATACTATTTTAAAAGGTAGAATTGGTATGGTTAGTGGGATCTCCACCCCAATGCATTTACGTAATAGAACTGCCATTTATTTCAATAGACGATTCTCTAGGCATTTCTCAAATAATAATAACCCAAATGGAACAAATCTGAAAAATGCTAAAAATGTCGTTATTACTTCAACAAATATTAAAAATAATAAGAAAATGTTACCGATGAAATGGGCTATATTGACTGGTGTTACAATTGTCATCGGTACAATGATAATTGCCTCGAGAAATGATACTGAGAACAAAAAAAAAGAAAGGGTAAAAATATCGATGATGTTGACAACGATTTGACTCATGGTCATACGGCGACTTATAAAAATGTTAAAATTTTCAATAATAATTGGATGTTTTTCTGTTATTCTACTTTACCATTAAATGCTATCTCAAGATTATGGGGTCAAGTTAATTCATTAACGTTACCGATGTGGTTAAGACCCGTAGGTTTCAATTTTTATACTAATTTATTTGGTGTTAACTTAAACGAAATGGAAGATCCAGATCTATATCACTACGCAAACTTATCTGAATTCTTTTATAGAACCATCAGGCCAGAGACAAGACCTATCGCTCAAGGTGATAATATCTTGGCTTCTCCAAGTGATGGTCAAGTGTTACAAATTGGTATAATAGATTCAGAAACTGGTGAAATCGAACAAGTTAAAGGGTTGACTTATTCAATCAAAGAATTCTTAGGAACTCATGATCATCCAATGATGACTAAAAGTGAAACAAATTTAACTACAATTCAAGAAGATAATAATAATAACAAAAATAAATTACAAAAATTATTAAAATTGAATCAATCAATGGACAATTTACCAAAAGAATCAACAGAATCCTTACCTGAATTATTAAACACAGACACTTCTGCAGATTCCGACTCGATTGATACCAAACATGTAATTAAATTTAAGGATGAAGGTGATACCTCAATTGTTGAAAAATCAGAAATAGATTTATCAAATACTAAAAAATTAAAACTATTAAACGAATTAGCATTAAATATCCCAAGGTATAGATCATTCAATACAGACCCTTCATCAAATATCAAATTATACTTCGCCGTAATATATTTATCTCCAGGTGACTATCATCATTATCATTCCCCAGTTGATTGGGTCTGTAAATTGAGACGTCATTTCCCTGGTGATTTATATTCCGTCGCACCATTTTTTCAAAAAAATATGCCAAATTTATTTATCAAAAATGAAAGAGTTGCATTGTTAGGTTATTGGAAATATGGGTTTTTCAGTATGACTCCAGTTGGTGCAACTAATGTCGGTTCAATTAGATTAAATTTTGATGAAAAATTGGTAACAAATGTCAAGAGAAAAAATATAAAAGTCGAACCACATACATGTTATGAGGCCTCATATAAAAATGCAAGTTCAATATTAGGTGGGATACCGTTAGAGAAAGGTGAAGAAATGGGTGGTTTCAAATTAGGTAGTACAGTTGTATTATGTTTTGAAGCTCCTTCAGATTTCAAATTTAATATTAATGTTGGTGATAAAGTGAAAATGGGTCAAAAATTAGGTCAAACCAATGAATGATTTCAATATTTTAAACATTATCCTAGATAATGTTTTTTTAAAACATTTATATCTAATTTAGCCTATACCTATATTCTTTACAGTTTTATTTTATTTACTTTACGCATATATATATATTTATATATCTCAATGAGTATAATTTCTTTTCTGTGATCTACTTGGAGTTTTCCCTTTCCTTTTTCCATATTTCCACTAAATAATCTGCGACATCACCATTATTCTCATCGGAGCATAACATATTGTAATTGAAATTATCACATTCGTTTAAGCTTCTGCTAAGTGTTTTATTGCCCCTTAATTTCATTTCAAGTATATTCTCATCTTCCATACTCAATTCATCAAGAATCGGTTTCATCGAATTTGATTTAATTGTATCCTCAAATAATTCCAACTTATCTTGAAGACCACGTTGTATGTCATTTATACTATTGTAAACTTTCTTCGTACGATGTTTTGGTTGAATATATATAACGGTGCCATCTTTGAAATAATCAGATGCATTAGTATCTTCTCCAAATTCTAGCTCTAAAGGATAGTAATTGTCCTTTTCGACTTTGATAGATACCAAAGTGGTAATATCAGGGAGTAAGCAAGGAGTCACTAGGGTGCTTGTTTCAAAAAGTATACCTTGTTTATTTCTTTCACCAGCATTTACAGTAACTTCTATAGTTACTGGATGAATTGCTTTGTTGGTAATGGCATCCTTCACAACCAAACATCTAGGTTCAACAGCTAAACTCCAAAAATGTTTCAATTCTTGAAATGGATAGGGTTCCATGTAAAGTGGCAACGTGGACATAATAATGTATGCAATACTTTCTAAAGTCGATGTCTTTAGTGCATATTGACCAGATCCCAGGAATAGATATCCTAATGCCGTATTCGAAGCAATATATTTGCCATAATGGCATTCATTATCAATTTCTTCTCTAATTTTTTTTCTAATATGTTCTTCAATACCATCTTCGCCTAATATCTCTACATCTTCATTATCTAAGTCCGTTTGGAATTCAGATACACTATTAGAATTATTGTATGGGGTCTCCATATCATCATCATTATTTGTTGCTGTCGATATTACAGAATTGTCCATTCCGTCATTATTATTATTATTAGCCGTGTAATTCATTGGCATTTGCTTGTACAGATCAGAGAATCTTCCTGTAACTACCTCATGTAGATATTTAGTTCTTCTCAGGACTTCAATATCGCCTGTAGCACACATTACCATACTGGCAGAAACTATTAAAGTATTGACTAATATTCCAATGCCCTTGATAGTTAATTTAAAATCGACACTTTTTGGAAAAGTATTATTCTCACCTTTGGCATATTGATAGAATGGTAAGAAGGTATCAATGAGTGTTAAGAGATTATTGCGGACCTTTAAGTTATTTGTAGATGCGTATCTTATACCGATTGACAATACCCTGCCAGCAATAGTATAATATATTGGAAGGTTATCACTATTCAGGTCTCCAACTACGGAATCCTCCTCAATTCCATCAAGTAAAAATTCTAAAGAGTAATCTATTTCTCTCCACATAATCATATAGTAAGCCCATTCTCTATACATGTAGAAGTCAGGTCTTAGGACTGTTGATCTTTCTTTGTGAATTAGTCTCATTGAGTTAGCAGCAGTGGAATTATTGGTCTTTAAAAAGATAAAAATTAAACATATTATGCAACCAATTTGAGAATTTTCAATAATCCAGTTTTTCTCTTGTTCCACATTTGCATTTAAAATTGAAAACAATTCGCTCACTAAAGCATCGTCACGGAGCTTATTTTCGTTAAATGATGAAAGAAATTCATTAGAATTGTCACCTAACCACTTTTGATCCTTATTAATTTGAGTATCCATATAATCTACATTTGTTTCCTTCAATTTGTTGAATTTATTACCATACCCAAGGTTCATTAAGCCTATTGAAATACCTACGGCGATTCTATATTCCTCGACTGCACGATTTTCTCCTTGTACCTTTATCAGGCTTTTAAACTCTCCCATCAGCGCATGACTGATCTTTTTATTTTGCGTTTCTTGAAGGATTAGCCCTACACCGATTAATCCAGCAATCTGAACTTCAACATTAATATTCATATCATTAGAGCCTGGAGGTAATAATGCTACCACATGAACGCTTAACACTTTAATAATTTTAAAATCTTTTGATTTTCTGGAACTTGCACATAGACCAAGTAACAAACCAACACTAACAAAGGTTATCTTGGGACTTAAGAAATTATAGATATGCCATTCTTCTAAATTTTTCAAATGTCCATTCAAACCTAATCCAAATAAAAAACCTCCAAAGCTCGCATCTAATGTGGTAGGTTTATTGAAAGCGATCCAACTGCCGGTTATTTCTGGTGAATTTCTTGAAATTTTCAAACCTGACGCAACACCAGTATGGAAATTCCCCCATTTTGAGACAATATCTGAGGTCTCTTCAGATGTTATTTTAAGTTTACTTCCATTTGGAAATATAACGGTACGGCATATTTCAGGTATACCCCATTTTTGCGTTGATAATGGAGTTTCTGTTCCGTACATTATAGCTCCATAACCTAAACCTGCAGTAGCTAATCTTAGAGATATAATTTGCAAGAATATTTTTCTTTTTGCCAAAACTGTTGTATATTCAGTACTTGTTGTAATGAAATGAACCCTTTGAGGGACTGCATTGTTCACTAGTATCACAGCATCCCTGAATCTTTGATCATTACCGAAGATTAGATCAGAATTCTGTTTCATCTCAAGATCTTTATTCTTAGTGGTAGTTCTCATTGCAACTAAGTTCAAAGTTTCGTGGAGTTCCCCATCCTGATTTATAGTATTTGTAACATCTTCTCCCTCAGAGATCGCTATGACGTCAGATAAAACCTCAAATACAGTTGAGGTTCTCTCTTTCTTTGTTCTAGTATCTGCGAATAGGTTGTTATTAAATACCTTATTTGTAGATGGGCTTTTCAACCTACTCAATGGATTTATTCCCTTGCTCATCCTCGAAAGACTATTCGCTAAATCAGGTCTATGTATTAAAGAGAAATTTAAGCTTGTATCAGGTTTAGATATTGTACTTTCTATCGCATTTAATAATTCCTTTAATGGTTTTGCTATGCCAATTGGATATGTCTCAATTTCTCTTCTTGTAATATTTAGCTCTGATAGGATATCCAAAACATATTCGGTTTTAAAATCTGGTGAGTGAATCACTTCATATAAATGCAATGTCTTGTAACATCTTGGCGAGATTTTTCTATCGACGTCTGCAGTAGAATCTACTAATCTTGAAAAACTGATAAATTTTGTTAGTGGTATTTGACTTCCTTCAGTTATACTATATAATGATTTCATGATGGAGGGAGGTTCGTCCAATGGATGTGCAAACAGTGTATCCTCGTTTATTTTCAACATATTATCTTCTCTCATGTTTAATATGTTGTAGTATTCTTGCCATTGACGAGGCCAGCTCATTCTTTGAACAGATTCCCTTAACAGATTATCTAATGAGGATAAATCATTTTTTCTAAACACATTCAAGTATAGTTCCTCCCTCAATAAATGGAAGCCCATTATAATCTTTGGAATAATATTTATACTGGTTGCCCGATCACTTGTTAGATATTGAAATACGGAGCTTTGTTTCAGTTGCTCGTCTATGGTAACCTCATCTGAACCGATACATATATCTAATAATGTATATATGATATATGAAAGTGTTTCAAATTCCTTTGAAGTATCTGCCCGTAATGAATTAATAGATGCTGAATTCTTATTCATTATATATTGCCACAATGATAATATGCAAAAGAAAATATCAGGTGATACAATTAATGATAAGGCAACAAAACATTGTTTTACAAGTTGACTTCTTGGGTAAAGTGAAACATCTCGTATCTTCGAGAAAATATTGTTTTCAAAGATAGATTTAATTGTATCCCTTTTGATGCGTGACGGATTAAATTCTTGCAAAACTGGAATTATTATTTCAGAAAATATTTCTATAAATGGATTGTACAGTACAATATTATCCTGATTATAAATTATGGCAAGAGTACCTTGAATATCATTATTCCCTAAAGCAATATTTGTTGATATCATATCATATATGAATTGTGGGGTCGAATTTATATCGTCATAAAGTAAACTATTCGGAAAATTTGATAATTTTACCATATTATCTGGTGTGTTACCATATAGTTTAAAGGAAGAAGATTTTACAACTTCTGGGATCATATCTATTAACCAAACTTTAGCAAAATTATTTTCTTTATCAAAAAATATTAAAGCTTCCTGGTCGTTGAATCTTAAAGGGGTACATACAAGAGATTCAAATCTGTTTATCGTTTGAAAGCTTATGTTGTTTGGTAACGATATAGAGGATACCTTAACTAACGATATATCTTTGGATAAGATAGATTTGTTTATCATATCTTCCTGTTTTTGATTTGGCAATATTAAATTATTATCTAAATGTAGAGATGTTAAAGTTGTATTCATTATATTGTTAGAGTTATTTTCCAGAGTTTCTGGTAGCAATTGTTTCTCCTGGGATAAATGTGTACTGAAAATTCTATTTGCAGCCGAAGTTGCATCATTGCTTGGTTGACCTTGGGATAAGGGATCTATCGTGTTCCCATTTATTGGTAAGATATTATTTCCTAATTTGGTGTTTGTTAATGCGGACAGCGTTGTGGAAGCACTATTATTCGTCATTGAAGTAACTCTTCTTTTTGAAGAAAATATTCTTCTCAATGCAGTATTATTAATTGTTTTATCGCCATCATTTCCATTATTGGTGGGATTATTGATATGTGTCTCGTTATTGGTGGCAATTTCCTCACGACTAGTATTGTTATTGTCATTAGTCAATAGTTTTGTGTAATAAATATGGATCATATTTGTATCATTCTCATATAACACACTAAAATTATTATTATAATTAGAATTTGCAAAAGATACCATCTTAGAAGACTTTAGAACCTCTGCTTGATTATTTGCAAAGGAGACCAAACCAAAAGGACCGATTGGATCTGTCAGAGTAATATATTTATAAGCATATTCCAAAGTATCCAATCTTTGGTCAGTTGATCTTTCCAGTATTATACCTTTACTATACCAAAATGCAGCTGCTATTGGAAATGGGAAACATACTACCGTTCTATCTCCGGAAGTCAAATCATATATGTGGCCATTGTTAGGTAAAATGATAGCTAAATAATGATTCTTTGAGTTTTCAAATCTTGCGAAACCTGCATTAATAATTGGTTCATCGAATTGAAATCGTCTCATTAGAGTGTTTCCATTTATTAATTCTACAACTTTCTTATTTGGTGACATCCATATTTCGCCGTCGTCTTCAAAACATGTATCATTGGGAACTCTATAACATTTAAAGTAATTTATTGGCTGTGGATTATTCTCATGTTCATTTATTTGTGATGAATGTACTGAATTGATATCGGTCTCGAGAGTATCATCCGTCCGTGGCCCATTTATATCAATTAGTCCCTGCATCCAGTACTAAAGAGTCCTTCTTTCCTTAAGATTATTTGACAGCAATTGTTAATCTATTTCAGATCATTTGTCTTCATATCATTAAAACCCCACCGTTTTGTAATTTTCCTTTCTGTTTTGTTTTTGTTTTTGTTTTTTTGATTTTGTTTTTTTCTGTCTGAGGTTTTCTGAGTTATGGCGTCCTGCTTGGTTCTAAATAGAATCAAGATCAAGAGATAAAGAGCCAGTGATACATAAAGTTGTATGATTATTACGTTGGAATTGTTACTCTTATGTGTACTTATAATTTACATATGTTTACAGTTTGCAGTGGCGTAATGGAAGATGATTTTACCCATAGAACTGTAGCTAATAACTTTTGGACTGCTCATGCCGCTATCTCAAGACATCTGTCAAACAACCGAGATTGTATAAGGTATCTAAGCGACACTGCATATACGCAACCCCAGTGAGTATATATATGTATTTGCAAATATCAAGATATTGAGATTTATCGATTGTATTTGCATAAAGGGAGATATATGTGTATATATGTACTCATTTCACTTCCCTCCCCTTTGCCTGCACTGATTGGAATCCTGATTCCTCCCCCTGTCCCCGCGTTATATAACGTATCTGTAAGTAAATAGCCCGCGCAGTAATAGTGCAAAATAAGGAAACGATTCAGATTTTCAATTGTTGTCCAAACTTCACTCTATTAAATAATAACAATGACAACCATGACATAACATCCTGTTGATTCAACGATTTAAAACGTTGATAGGCATAATTCATATATATGTTTGGTAACAGATAAACGTATATACACAACATTAATACAAACTAAAAAACAATCCCGATGCAAACCGTATACTATTCATTTCAATGGCCGTATGATTTAATTCAAAGGACACCCAAGAAAGTGACTATCCTTGGATCCTTTGATAATTGGCATGATAACCATACAATGGCACTAAATGAGGAGACTAGGAAATTCGAAGTCATTGTACCTATTGCGGGAGAACCTGGACAATTGATTCATTTCAAATATTTGGTTGATGATCAATGGACAACTAGTGATTTATTTAAGACGGATATTGATGAACATGGGAATTCAAATAATGTTATCACATTTGATCAGGTTATACAAGATGGTAAATCTAAGAAAATTAAAATTGCAAGGAAATATAGACGTAATAAAGAGACAGGTGAAAAAGTATTGATATCGAAAGAATTACTAGAATTAGATATTAATAATAATTTAATTAAGATTATTGAAAGCATAGATTATCCAAGTAGAGAAAATAGTGAAAATAATAGCCTTGATAATGAGGGAACAATTACACCTGATATTATTGAAGAAATGAAGCCATCATTGTTTGAAATTAGAGAGGATACAGCATCACTCTCATGAGACAAACAATAACAAATGCAATCATATGTATCATATCATATATAATCCAACCTCTATATACCCATTCAATTGTTTGACAGCCATCATAATATTATTTACTTTTTCTGCCTTCTCTTTTCATCCTGATTATTATTTTTCATACTTTTTTTTAACTAATGAAATTTTATTGATGCTCATCGCGATGGTCCTGCGGTGTATAATCAGACGAAAAAAAATTCAATGAAAAATTTTCTTCTCATCTGCCGTAATGCAAATAAACCTTATATAAAAGAAGACGATGACCAGTTTAAAGATATAAACCGTAAGAGTATCTAGATCCAGATATATATAGATATAATATTAAGCCAGATACTAAACACCCACAATGACTGAGGCTGAGAATAAGAAGGTAACCATGGAAGAGAAACCAGAAACCACAACGGAAGTTGAAAAGCCTGTTATTGATGAAGCTGAAAAAATTGAAAAGGCTTTACAGGATCCAACCAAGAAACGTAAAGCTGAAGATGAAATTGAAATTGATATTAATAGTTCTGTTCCATTGTCTAAAAAACAGAAGCGTATGTTAAGAAGAGGTAAGATTACTTTAGAAGAATTAAATGCTAAGTATAACATTGATGCTTCATCAATTTCAGAATTTGAGAAAGAACAAAAAGAAGCTAAGGAAAAAAAATTAAATAAGGATAAAGATGGTAATAATGATACCGAAGCTACTGATGATGCTGACTCTGAAAAGAAGAAAGTTAAAAAGGAAACTTTTGGTGTTTGGATTGGTAATTTATCATTTGATACAACAAAAGAAGATTTAATTAGATTCATCAGAGCTAAGACTAAAGATGATGAAGATGAAGCTAATAGAGTCGATGAGAAAGATATTGTTAGAGTCAAATTACCATTAGCCTCTAATGAAGGTAAACAAATTAAAAATAAGGGTTTTTGTTATATGGATTTCGCTACAGAAGCTAAGATGTTAGCTGTTGTTAAATTATCAGAAAATCAATTAAATGGTAGAAATTTATTAATTAAAAACTCTAAAAGTTTTGAAGGTAGACCAGATAAAGAAGATTTAGTTGCATCATCTAAGAATCCGCCATCCAGAATTCTTTTTGTTGGTAATTTATCATTTGATACTACTGAAGATCAATTAAAGAGTCATTTCCAACATTGTGGTGATATTACAAAGATACGTATGGCAACATTCCAAGATAGTGGTAAATGTAAAGGTTTTGCATTTGTTGATTTCAAAGAGGAAGCCAGCGCTACTAAAGCATTAAAGGACAAGACTTGTAGAAAATTAGCATTAAGACCAATAAGAATGGAATATGGTGAAGATAGAAGTAAAAGACAAGTTACAAAGAGACCAGATCAACAATCTCAAGGTAGTAATAGTAGAGGTGGTAATTTCACTAGAAAACCGTTTGATATTGCCAATGAATCACACCCATCATCTAGATCAAATAACAACCAAAATGATAGCAAGCCAGCTTTGAAGAAAAATAATAGTTATAAAAACAGAACCAATGCTAAACTTGGTAAAAACAATCGTTTAAAGAGTAGTATAGCTTTATCATCAGCTCAAAGAGGATCAGCCGCTATTGTGCCATCGCAAGGTAAAAAGATGAAGTTTGATTAAAATTAAATGGGTCATATAAAAAAAAAAGTCAACTATAGAATTATGGAAAAGTTGTATCTACTACATAAAAAATATGCATATATACACATATCTAATATAAAATTTAATGTACATTATTAATTAATATAAAAAGGTAATTTATTTAGATAAGCTAGAATATCGTTTTCTTTCTTTTGTTTACAATGGAAGGACAACTTGGAAGTAACCTCTGACATATTAGACTCGTAAATTCATAATATCTTGTTAATTTTGTCATAACAAAACAAATTGTTAAAAATAAGATGACCTCTTTTGAATTCAAACTGCAAAAAATATGCACTCTTTTCTTTACCAACATTGTAATGAAACTCACAATTTCCCATTTAACTACTCTCCTACATAGGTAAACAGCCGCTTTATCACTACTTACTACTCGATAGGACAGATGGGCGGCTAAATTCTTAGCCCTCTCTTGGCTGAAACGAGATGCAAAAGAAGTAAAATAAAAAAACTGCTACTCCGAGCGGCCACAGTGACCCTAGAAAACTTGAATTTTGTACCCCACCCGATCATTCTGTCACACTAACAAATTGGCGTACAAGTCCATTTAGGAAAAATTATTTAAATTATCTCATCATTCCCTCTCTGGGCTTTTAGAGATAGCGCGTTCGATCAAATCTGATAAACATCCGCAGAGACCATTCCATCAACGAAATTAGAATAAAATGAAAACGAAAAACAAACAAAAACAACATTTTACAAACCCTAACCCTAATTTGTAAACAAATACAAAAAATTAATTGCGACAACTGTGCGCACAACAACTATTTCACTAAATTTCCTACTGGGATCTCTTTGATTAAAATCCGTTCCTCCTAAAAGAGCTATTTGTGCGTATTAGTTTATTTTTATACTGTACGGATAATTGTCTCACAAAAAAGGATGATTCGTATATATACGTATTCTTCTTCTTCTTCTTCTTATTATTATTATTATTCTTCTTCTTATTATTATTTTATTGTTTCCCACTGATACTTGATTCGTATTATTAATAGAAAATGTTCACATATTTTGTTTACAAATATTACAGTTACGTTATGTATGAAGATAATCTCTCTCTCTCTCTTGCTGCCTTAAAGAGTACGAAATCAAGGTGAAAATAAGTGAGTGAATATCAGCAAAATAAGTTGATGGGAAAGTCAATCAAGGGTATCTTTTTTACTCTTCTTTTTCCTCTTTTTATTTAATCTTCTCTGAGAATTACATTCAAATGTGACATCAACTTATAATTTGAAACAACTATCTTTACATTTGGAAATTCCAATTTCTCTCGAGACACTTTTTTACAATATATATCTTGCTAAATAATCATTGCTAGATA
This sequence comes from Maudiozyma turicensis, assembly GCA_003708545.1. Taxonomy (NCBI): domain Eukaryota; kingdom Fungi; phylum Ascomycota; class Saccharomycetes; order Saccharomycetales; family Saccharomycetaceae; genus Maudiozyma; species Maudiozyma turicensis. The sequence goes on from PPOO01000935.1 coordinate 101,932, forward strand.
TTTATTTATTTATTTATTTTTGATTTATTTATCTAGATACGCCCTCCTCTCTTTTAAAGTTTCTTCACTGATATTATTAAAATTCTATTGTCTTTAACTACTATTGTTCTATCATTCTTTTCAAATCAATTTTTTTGTTTTACAAAATCATTGGGAAAGACATCATTTATATTGCTAATAAAAAAACTGATATTCAGGGATAATCTAATTAAGATATTCATAAAAACAAGCAACACAATTAAACGTTCCAGCTTTTTTTTGATTGCTATATATTTCACAAACGAATCACACACACAAATATATACTAGATCGATATTTGCAATGGAGAATTATGATCCAAATAACAATGATAACAACAATAATGCAACTCAGGTGACTGGGGGGATATATGAAAATACAATGACTACATCTATAGAAAATTCACCCATCACCCAATCAACCAACATATATTCAAATGAAAATATACTACCTACAACAGACCAATCTGTTACGACATCCGGTGATTTTGCTGGTCAAAACACCTTGTCAACAGAAAATACTGATAGTTCATCGACTCATTCATATGTGGGATCAACATCGCTACTAGGTTCTACAAGTGACTCTAACACCTTTGTTAGTTCAGTACCATTATCGTTATCCTCATCTATTATCCCAATTGATTCTGCTTCTTCTTCTGTTATCTCATCGGCTCCAGCCATCAGTTCAATTGCCTTGAAATCAAGCTCTAGCAGTCCTATAATAGGGAGCTCTTCAGTTTCTTCAAACACAAATACCCTACCGCAATCTGTTTCAAAATCTCAAATTGAATCATCTCCGCGGAGTTTTACTTCAGTTCCTGCTACTGTAACATCTGGATCGTATTCTATCTCGGAATCTTTATCTCAATCAGGTTTATCAACATCTAATTCATATAGTAATTCTATATCATCTGATAGTTCAAAATCCATTTCAGGTGTAACTGAGTCTTGGAATTTTCTCAATCCAACGTCAACGAAATATAATTCAACTCAAACTACAGGCAGTTCAATAATATCTAGTACTGGAATCAACGGCTTGCCTTATTATACATCAATTGAAAATGGTCCAAAGACAATTAATCCATTTCTATCTATATTGAATGCTTTCAATCGGAATACGACATATTTAACTGGCTCGTTTACCTCTAAATCGTCTTCGTCTTACAGAAGTTACATACCAAAGATATCTACGACTATTTCTTCTGCTAACATTACTACTTCACATAATAGTAAAAACTCAGTATTATCCACTAACGATCATTCTTATAAAAATACAACAGTTTTACAACATACCACATCAACATCTTCTACATCCCAAATCACCGATTCTATTAGTACGCTCACAACCACTTCTGAAACACAATCATATTCTTACACTCAGGATATCAGCGCAATTTATTATGTCTACACCCAACAATACGATGTAATAAGGATTCAACAACTTCATTCACTACAGGACTACCAACTACAATAACAGTATCCAAACAACCTTCTCAATCTCAAATAACTACATCTTTTTCAATACCACAAGCAACTATTACTACTAACATGTCAATGTTTGAAAAAATGTTAAATGGTGCCTTAGACGGTTCGAGTTCTTCAAATGAGACAGAATCATTACCTGGTCATTCTAATAAAGTTGGCACAATCGTTGGTAGTGTTGTAGGTAGTGTCGGTGGTGTCACAATTGTCGTATTGTTACTACTTTGGTTCCTCAGACGTAAGAAACATAACTTTTCTCACAGTCAAAATGATTATGGTAAAAGTTTCTCAAGTGAGATTCATAACAGACAAGGTTATAATTCAACAAGTATAGCTACTCATTCATCTCCATATAATGAGGAAATCGCAATTAAGACAACAAGACAGGTTTCGAATGACATCGATACACCACCTAAATTTTCTGTTACGAATCCCTTTAATAATGAATTCGAAATTAGAAGAAACAGATCTGGTCCACCACCGGTCCCACAACCTAGGAAAAATATGAACACATTATATGGTTCAGATAGACAATCATGGCTAGGAAGCAGTAACATGACACATTCACAGGCTTCATCATCATTCATGTCTTCTTCGGATTCCTCATTTGCGGATGATTCTACCATCTCTTCGAGTTCCATAAGGCTAGGATCCAGATATGATAGTCCCTCAAATAATCTACAAAATACGAATTCTCATCCACAAGGTTTCTTCCGAGAAATTATCTAACAGTCTAGGCTATATAATTAACGTTCAATACATATATAGATCAACCTATATAACTTTATAAAAATAATATATAATATATTCTTCAGACAAAGCCGAGCGAACCAACAAACAAACAACGAAAGAAAGAAAGTAAAAAAAAGGAAAAGTCGACCAACTTCCAAAGAAAACGAACCAACGATAAAAGCGATACGTATACCATATACAAACAAGATAAACAAAGAGAAGTCATAACGTGGTAACGATGCTACCTGTATCTAGAAATTTGTTACGTTTAGCGACTCCTAGTGTCCTGGCTGTTAGGACTGTAACGAGACCATTCAGTGGTAGTTCCATATATTTCAATGGTAAAAACTCCCTCTTTGGTGACTTAGAGAGTACTAACCAGAACAATACATTAACTCAAACAAAGAAGAATGGTGTGAGTAAGGGTGCTGATTCTGCTTCGAATTTGACTGATAGACTTGAGATGGCTATGGAGAGGGAGGAAGAAGAGGAAGAGACCCCTGAACAGATCCAAGCAAGAAAGGATTCCATAACATTTGAAAATGATGAACATTTACAGAAATTTATCAAGGAAAGAAGGGTTCTTGAAAAACCTTCTACTGAATTACTACTTTCTCCATTAAAGAAACAGTTATATGAAGCTGCGTGTAAACAAAACGGTGGTTTCTATAAACCAAATACTGTAGTGACTTTACCTGGTTCGAAAGAAAGTTATAAGTTACATTTAACAAAGAAAGAAATCGAGGTTTTAGAACCATCCTTATATTTGAAATCATACCGTATTAAGTCGTCAATGAAGAAAGCTACTATATATCTAAGATTATTAAGAGAAATGGATCTAAAGACTGCTATTACACAATGTCAATTTGGTGATAAAGCTATTGCACAAGAAGTCTCTGAATTGTTGTTACGTGGATTGGAGGATGCGAAGACAATGAATTTGGACCCTAACGATCTTTACATTGCACAAATATGGTGTGGTAGTGATGGTAATTGGTGGAAACGTGTTGATATTAAAGGTAGAGGTAGACATGGTATATTTACTCATAGATACATTCATGTTAGATGCATTCTTAAATCAAAGAGTGTTACAAAGCGTAGATTAGCATATGAGGCACAAATGAAAGAGGAAAGAAAGAAACCATGGGTACAATTAGCAGATAAGCCAATTAGAGGTAGTACAGGCGGTGTCTACAAGTGGTAAGTGCCTCTTTAAATTAAAAAAGAAATAGAAATGCACACGCGACTTTATTAGATATTCATTCCAGTAAAATATAACAAATCAACTGTTATAAATAATACATAAGAATTCCATGTAAATAAATTATATGTATTCATACATCTACTAACATAAAGAAACAATACACTTATTGAAAAGAAAAAAAGCCTATTAAAATTTATTTATAATATAATGTAAAAAGGTATATAATTTTAATAAATTAAATAATTTAAGCTTCTTGAGCAACTGGAGCAGCTTCGGCTGGGGCAGCTTCAGCTTCTTCAGCTGGTCTGTAGTCCTTAACGTGAGCAACTTCGATTCTTTCTTCTTCCTTTGGTTCAACAATGGTAACAGCATCTGGTAGAGCCTTTGGACCAGTTCTGTTGGTAGCTGGGTCTCTCATAATCTTAACCTTGATACCTAAAACACCTTGTCTCATTAGAACGTGTCTGGTAGCAATGTCAATGAAATCGTTAACTGGTTGACCAGAGTGGATTAAGAAACCGTCAGCGAATTTCATAGCCTTAGCTCTAGCAGCTCTTAACTTACCAGAAACAACGACTTCACAACCCTTAGCACCGGATTCCATAACGTATCTGACAACACCGTAAGCGGCTCTTCTGATAGCTAAACCGTTTAATAGCTTGAACTTCATGGATTCAGCTTGAGCGACAGCAGATAGACCACGGTCTTGAACTCTTTCAGCGTATAGAACAATGGTACCTGGAGCGTACTTGAATCTCTTTTGAACTAATAGAGTTAATTCGTTGATTCTTCTACCATTTTCACCTAAGACATCTTGAGTTCTGGTAGCTCTGATGATAACTTCGGTCTTGGTTGGAGTAACTCTAACTTCGACACCGGAGTAACCTTCTTCAGCTAATTCTCTAGTGAAGAATTCGTTTAATTCGGCGTAAAAGACACCGTCAGCGACTAGCTTTCTCTTCTTGGAAATTAATGGAGCCATTGTTAAATATG
>PPOO01000935.1:116255-127000 GCA_003708545.1 Maudiozyma turicensis
CACAAGTGTCACAACTGTCACACAAATCGATTCTGAGGATGATAATCATCATGGTAACGTCGATCCAAATGGTACTACGGAAGCACATAATATTCCAACTGTCTCATCAAGTTTCCTCAATTCAAATTTTGCTCATACTGCATCCTTATATACTTCCAATGCAGGTTCATTTATAGATAATCATAACAATAATAGTTATATTAGTCCCGTTTCAAACTCATCCTTTTCGAACAGTAATAATGTTTTCCCAATTAGAAGAGACTCATTAAGATCAAGTAATAGCATTTCGAATGGTCGAAATATCCCATCCTTATCGTCAAGTATACCCTACTCAGTACCAAACTCAAATAAAGATAATAGTAACAATAATCATGGTTCAAACAATTCCCATGGTTCTAATAACTCTTCATTAACATCTTCATGGTTAGAAGTATATGGTAGTAGTCTCCCTAAGAATGTCTCTGCAATCGATTCGAATATTATCTCATCACCGCAAGTTGACTCGGTTGAACCGAGATTTATGATTTCAAAACAGAAATTACAAAGTGCATCGCAAAGTAATTTACAACAGACTCATGGTAATTCCGTCTCTAGATCGAATTCCTTCTCATCACAGATAGGTAACATGTTTTTCTCAAAACCTTCAAAAGATAAACAGAGTTCATCTCCACACCATAATAATAGCCATACAAATTCAGATAACCATCCAACTTCTCCAAACACACATGTATCTCATAACAGTATAAATGGTAAAAATTCAACTGCAAGTTCATCGAATGGCACAGCGATCCCCAAACCAACAAGAGCAAGAACTACAAGTATTTATTCGTCATCAAGACAACCGTCAAGTTCATATACAGAAGCTACTTATGGGTCACCAAATAATCAATATGATAATACAAATAATAACCCACCAAGTCAAAGTATACCGAGATCTCATCATTCGTCGATATCTAACTTAAGATCATTCTTTAAGAAAAGCTCAAGTAATTTAAACAACAGTAACAATTCTAATAATTCAAATGTTGGATCCGTTCCGGTTCCTAGTAATGTTTCTCACCAATCATCAAGTAAAAACTCATTCACTCCAGGTTCCTATGGTAGTATGAATGGTGAAACGATTTATGTTGCATCCAATTCATCGGGGAGCCATAGTTCCCAATCGAGAGAAAATCAACTACCATTTGCTAAAAGATACACTAGAACAGGCGAAGATTTAGGTGCAGGTGCTGGTGGGTCAGTGAAATTGATTAAACGTAATTCAGATAGTAAAATATTTGCAGTCAAAGAATTTAGAGCTAAATTTGAAAATGAAACCAAAAGAGATTACGTTAAGAAAATTACATCCGAATATTGTATCGGTACCACTTTAAATCACCCAAATATTATACAAACTATTGAAATCACTTATGAAAATAATAGAATTTTACAAGTTATGGAATATTGTGAATATGATTTATTCGCAATTGTCATGAGTAATAAAATGTCATATGAAGAAATTTGTTGTTGTTTCAAACAAATTTTAACAGGTATTCAATATTTGCATAGTATTGGGTTAGCTCATAGAGATTTAAAATTAGACAATTGTGTCATTAATAAAGATGGTATCGTTAAATTGATCGATTTTGGTGCCGCGGTAGTGTTTTCTTATCCATTCTCCAAGACATTAGTCGAATCAAGTGGAATTGTTGGTAGTGATCCTTATTTAGCCCCAGAAGTTTGTATCTTTAGTAAATATGATCCCCGTCCTGTTGATATTTGGTCAACAGCTATCATATTTGCTTGTATGATTTTAAAGAAGTTTCCATGGAAGATACCTAAACTGAGAGATAATTCATTTAAATTGTTTTGCTCAGGCAGAAATTGTGACTCACTAAGTGCATTGGTAACAAGAACTCCAGAGCCTCCTTCGTATGATAATGCTAAGAATGCAGACACAGAGAGATCTGGCTCTTGTTCAAATAACACTGCAGATCGAAACAATTTAAATATTGGTCCACAAAGACTATTGCACTCTTTGCCAGAAGAATCTCAACATATTATCGGTAAGATGGTTGATTTAGCTCCCGCATGTAGAGCTAACATCGATGAGATTATGGAAGATCCCTGGATTGTTAGTATTGAAATGTGTACTACCGTTGACAATGGATTTAAAACTGGTGTCATTACGGCTTCGGATCATACACATACTCAAGTTGATCAAAGTGAAGCACATATCGCTGGTCTAGAAAAGAAAAAGAAAGAAAAGAACGCAGCTGCAGCTGCAGCAACTTCTTCTAGTAAACAAAACCACTAGGGCAAAAAAGAAGTTATATTTATATTTTATAATGATCAAGGATAAAACAAAATCACATATATCTATTGATATTTTGTGACATATTCATATATATTATCTATTCTAAAAAATACAAACATAATCAAATATTAAATATACAGGGAGATGAACACGAAACTATACTTGGCGGCAGAACTGTCCCTCTTACTTATAAATATATTCAGTTGTATAATTCTTTCATTGTTTGTGTTACGGCATCTTGGAATTTTTTTTCGGGTTTCATATAGACTTGGAGTTCAATATCACTGTCCTTCAAAACACACAGAAAAAATAAATATCGAGGTAGAAGTTGAACAACACTGCATTAACATTTATCTCAAAACATATATCCCTAAACAAATATTAAGATAGACTATATCATACCTGAAGATCAGCTAGATATATCGTTACAACCGAACAACCTATAAATGTCTCAAGCAGCTAAAAACTCACTAGTGAAATTGATAGTAGCAGCAGGCCAAGCTGCACCATCTCCTCCAGTTGGTCCAGCCTTAGGTTCCAAAGGTATTAAAGCCATTGATTTCTGTAAAGAATTCAATGCTAGAACAGCACATTATGAAACTGGTATACCTATTCCAACTTTAATTACAGTTAAACCAGATAGATCCTTTACATTTGAATTAAAATCCCCACCAACTGGCTACTTACTTCTAAAAGCACTAGGAAAGGAGAAGGGATGTGGCACACCAAACAAAAAGACCAAAGAAGGTAGTATTGGTCAACTTTCTTTAAAACATATATATGAAATTGCAAAGATAAAGAAAACCGATGAGAGACACTCCTTACTGGAGATGAAAAGTATAGTTAAGACTGTTATTGGTGTTGCAAGAAGTATGGGGATTAATGTTGTTGCATAAACAATCGCTAGTACCTAAATAGTACGGTTAATCATGATCTTCTATTCTGAACCTATCTAAATTTTCCATATGCATAATATCATTATTCCTGTCTCCATTTTTCAGAGATACTTTACGTGCCTGTACATAAATTTCAAATATTCAATTAAATATTACCTATATATAAAACAAAACGAATATCTCAGAACAACTACTGTAACCAGAACGAACAGATCTTTTATTTAATAAAATTATTTTATTTTTTTCTTATCTTGATTAAATACTAATATATATATATGAATTAGAAAGTGAAATATAAATGCATGTTAGGATTAAAAATATGAATCCCAATTATATGAAATAAATTTAAATGCTTAATATCTGAGAAAATTCATTCAATACTTATTGAATCTTCTCTTCTTATTTTTTTTCGAATTTTTATTTTTCTTATTTTTATTATAGCTATGCCTATCAGAATTACCATTTGTTGAAGCTAATGGTCTTTTCCTTTTATTTTCAATGTTGTTAGAACCATTTGGCGTTGTGGTGAAACCATTCTGGACGATAGACTTTTTCAATTTTATAGATTTAGGTGTTAATCTGGTGTAAACTAGATAATATGCATTTGGTTCTCTCAAAACATCCTTTTCTGTCATTTTATTGATATATTCATCGTCGTAGTTAGCCCATGACCCATCAGGTTGCTTACAATGCGCAACATAATGTCCAGACGACAATGAACGTCCTTCGTGAACTACAACAGATATTAATTGATATTTGACAGGTAAAAGTTTCTTACCAGTTGGTATACCCTCCGTATCACAATATTCTGTTAAATCCATGAACATAGGGTATGAAACAGCTTGTTTCATTTTCGAGGAGGATGTACCATTGAATCTGAATTTCTTTAAATGAACCAATAAGGTCTCAGGTGCTCTCATGATAGTATTACGTTTAACGGCGTTGGTAGTTTTGTGACATTTCTCACAAACATAACCTTTGTGTTCATTATCAATTTTGATTAATTCAGGGTTGAAGAAATCTCTGATCGATTTCTCAATCGAGAAACGACGATTCACTGCTTCTCCGTTTTCACCATTTTGGGTTTGAGCTGATTTCGCAGCCGAGTTAGAACCTTCTTCTGATTTCCCGTTTGGTGCTTTACCAGCTTCTGGGTTTGGAGACATAATTTTTTTACCCTTTAGATGGAGGGATAAATCATAGAATGGTTGCTCTGTTGTAGAAATTTCACCACATGATTTACATGTAACACGTTGTTTTAAAAGACCACCAAAAATATCATATATTATAGATTCTGTCATTTTATGACCAGGAGGAACTGAATCCTCTTGTAATCTTGACATTAACGACATGAAATATTCATGAGAATCTTCTTGTTGCCATTCACTCATTGAGAAATTAATATCTTCAAGTCTGGAAATCAATCTCTTTGGATCGAAGTATTCAGCGCCACTCATCTTCTTTTTATTTCTTTCATTTGGTAACCACATCTTCCTACTAGTCTCTGCAAAAATTTCCGATACAGAATTTGGTTTTAATGTACTTTTGTATTTATCATTTAGAATATCTATCAAGTAATGTTGAATTGCTGGAATATGTAACATTGCTTGAGCAGCAGCGTTTGTATAACATGTGACACCATGATTCAATAAACCGCGAGGTTTTAAAGTAGACAGCTCTGGTCCCCAATTCTTAACAATACGAGATGGAAGAATAGAACCTTGATCTGCTGATTCCTCATTAAATTTGTAAAAATTGTTAATATCGGAGATAGTAGTTGGAGGTGTAGAAGATTCCTTAGACGAAGGTATTTTATGTTTTAATTCTTCTTCATTGTCATCTCTATTAGCATTCTCATTGTCGCTTTTATGTACATTATTCTGTTGTTCAATAATATCCTGTTCTTCTTCCTTTTTATTTTTTTTCTTTGAATGAATTGAATCACGCATAGTAATATCTAGTTTAAATCTTTTAAGTTGTTCATTTTCCTCTTTAGTTCTTTCATATTCTATTGATTCATTGTATAAAGCACGCTTTTCACTATCAGATATTTCTAGCTCTTCATTATCAGATATTTCTAGCTCTTCATTATCTTCTTGTTCTTCTTCACTTGGTGTATCTTCTTTAATGACTCTTTTAGTGGATGCCTTTTTTTGTGTGGACTCAACTTCCTCAGATTCCTCAGATTCCTCAGATTCTTCGTCATTTTGTCCGTCTAAATTGAAATCAGCATCATCTTCACTATCATCTTGTTCAACGGTTCCTTCTACTTCCGGAGTGCTCTCTGTCTCTGGTTCAGTTGGTAAATATAGTAATTCTCCAAGATCTTCTCCTATGTCCTCCCCAACATCTTCACCTAAATCTTCATCATTGTTTGGCTGAATATCAGTAAAACCATTATCAACTAGCTTGTTTTCCTTTTCATTGTCTGTTTCAGATTGTGCTGAGCTTTCATTATTCGAAGAAATATATTCTTTTGCTTCATGGAAGACATCTTCGCTGCTAGAACTGCTTTCGTTACCATTAGTATCAACTTCCTCCTTTTCTTCTTCCTTTTGAGTGCTAGATGATTCTATTTTGTGAGTCTCTGTTGGAATATTTTTATTTATGGTAGTGTTGTCTGTATCACGATTATCTTTAGTAGTTGAACTGGATGCGTACATAATTAAAGCTTCAGCCATTGATGAAGGTTTCTTCTTATTTTTTTGTTTCTTATTTAATTCTGAATCAATATAAGGTTCCTTTTCACTATTGGTTAAATTTATATCCTTTTTATTAAATTTACCTTCTTTCTTATTATTTGTTGTAGCTCTAATTACAATAAATGATGGATTTTTCAATAATTCTGATGAGTTAATTGATTTTTGATTATGTGAACCATTCTTTGTATTAGCTAATTTAAAATTTAAAGGATTATTTAATATTCTTTCAACTAATGGTTTAATATTCTCTTGTGTGGTCATTTAAAATGATTTTTTATTATTATTTTTAATTAAGAGAAATGCCAGATGATTGTTGAAAAATATTATGTATCGGTGTAATAATAACGATTTTAAAAATTAGTTTCCAAATAGGTATAACTTCTTTCTCTTTGAAAAGGGTAATTCAGCGCTAAAAATGACAATATATTTTCTTGATTTCTTTTTCTGATTTGCAAGACACAATGAAAAATAAAAATAAAAAAAGTGGCTAAATAAAAAGAGACTAAAAATTCTTGAAGAATAGATCCTTGTAAGTTATTATTAACCTTTGAATATTGACTGTTAATAGTATTTAATAATAGTATAGGATTTGGAATATATTATTTTATTTCTTAATTCACAAATATCGTTCTCCGATTTACTTTTTAGTCCTGATGTGAAAATAACTGGGATATAAAAAAAATAACCGTACTATTCAATGCAACGCAATATATGATTGGGGACTATCAATTAAAATGTAAACTGTTGTAACTCCCTATATACGTGTTGTAATATGCAAGACCTGCTTATAGATTAAAATATGTAGTTAACTATCTATCTAATGGTCTTATAGAATCCTCTTGTTCTTGCGATGACCATAAAAGATATTATCAAATCGCTACTGAACTACGTATATTTAGTGATAATATAATAAAACAAAGAAAGCAAAGAAATAAAAAAATAAAAAGTAAAAAATAAAATTAAGAATCGCTTGTCCTTCTCTGTCCCATCCATCATCCATCGCCTTTCGGACCCGTTGCCCATTACTATTATTATTGAAAAGAAAAGAGGAAAAACACAAAATTTTTCATTCTTGCAATTTGCAAAAAAATTTTCTTCTCGCTGATGCAGAGCAGAGCAGAAGCCATACTTAAACCCAGGAAATAGTAATAGCGTACGTAGAAGAATTGTTTGATAATTAATCGAGAAGGATTTGCTGTCTTTGTACAGTTGAGTAGTGGACTCCCGTAGGAAGATATTATAAATAACGGAAACCTTGGTATATTGATGGACAAATTTACGTGTATTTGTATTATGATGAAGATATACTCACACTTCTTCGGTGATATCTTGGAATTTAATTCAGGAACTTTGATAGTCAACGCCTCGTGTGAAGCGATTTTAGACTAGAATTTTTTTATATTATTTATGTGTCACTGTCAGTGATCATTTATTCTATTTAAAATCTATGGTATGAATATATATAAATTGAATGTCTGTATGCTTGTAGATCATATCAGTTTTATGTTTATGGGGTCTCAATTAAACAGATACCAGATCTGTCTTCAGTAAAATGACTTTCAAAGTTCTTATCTGGAGAATATGATACAATCGTTTGGTCTAAATAAACAGGATTTTGGTTAATGAGATTGATCCGTGTTTCCTCAATAAGGTCACTGTCGTGATTGTTATGTCGCACATTAGTAACTGACGTTGGTGATAAAGTGGCGAAGTCTATATTGTCCCCTGTACAATTCCTTGAAATACCTCCCGACTCAATTAAACTCCGTTCCCAGTTCAATATTTCACCATTATTATTCCCAATTGATAAACCATTGAAACTTGTCATATTACCCTTCATTTTCTGGTTCTTAATCTTATACCCTAAATTCAATTTACTTATTGGTTTACCAAAATGTCTAGAATCATAGATCATTACATGATCGCATTGTCTCTTTACGACATATAAATATAATTCATTCTCACTTTTCAATAACTGATATATCCCATTACCTTTACTATCACTAGATTGAATCAACTGCATTGTGGCTCTCTTAACTCTTGTATCAAATTGATAAATTTCATTTTTATAAGTACCAAAAAATTTACTACGTAAATAATTCTGATTATTAATCCCACCACATGATTCATCAAAACATGATACAATGGCCTTATATGCTCCTTTAGTTCCACCACATTTAATTTTATCGGATCTTATATTCCATATTGGCTCTCTACGATTGATATCAAATAACGATACAGAATTTCTAATGGATCCCACAAAGAAATTATTAGGTGATTCATAAGACATACTATATGGGGTCTCATATACTTCATTTTGGGGATTCATTGTATCATATGAATATACAGGAACTGGCTTATTTGCAGCGTTATTTACCTTCGTATCATCTGAATCTAATGAATATAATTGTATAGGTAATTGTTTTGACCCTATTAATATACCGCACATATTATCGTTTGGAATTAAAGCTGATGATATGATTGAACCACTTCTGGATAGTTTATCGGTCAATGTTAGCATACTGTTTCCATTTTTGTCTTGTTCAATAACGTATCTCGTTACAACATGGTTATCTGAAATCGAAACTATAGAATTCCCATCAGAAGACCAGTATAGATCCTGACAAATAATTGGTTTAGGTTGTATATTGCTTGGATGACTGGCGATATCTAGTTTCGAATCATTTTCGTTGTCTGGATTACATATTTTCTCAATGTTGTTATTCTGGTTCTTCTTTTGATTTGACTCGGAAAAACCATATTTGGCTATTACATTAGCTTCTATTCCATTCATTGACTATATTATTATATAAAAACATTTACTTGGTCATCTTCGACATCTAGTAACTACGAGTATTATACTTTAGGACTCTTCCCTTTTGTTTTATATGTTTGTTTATCTTTTTCAAAGATTTTCTGTTTCACTAAAATATATATTAAAAGTTTTTACGTTTGGCGCTCATAAGCAAAGTGTCAAACTACTTGATATGTCCGCTTGGAAATTTTTAAAATGCTAATATTTCTTAAATATTCCGTTGGCTACTGGAAATGTACTTTGGAGAACAGCTACAAAAATATCTTATTACTGATAATTATATAGAACCGTGAACTATACAGCACAAATCACACTTTATGAGCCGATTCATTTTTTCCAGCGCTGGAATTAGGTGGTATAACAATCATTAAGAAATCTTTGATTCAGGAGAACCTCTTTATACTGTTTTCTTCAAATGGAACAAACTGCCTATTCACACTTAACTTAGCACTCCCTTCCAGTTCATATCGAGTATCAAATGATAATACTCATGGAAACTGATAGAGGTCCTCGTTTCTAACAGGTTGAGCAGTTGGTTCAGTGATATTTGGTCATTGTTCTTTATTTATTCTACAATTAATATACAGTTAAGTCTTCGTATTCTCTTTCTGAATGAATTATTTTATTTACAAGTTTTTTATTACAAACATCTGTCTTTATAGACTTGAGATTTCGGGAGATATAATTTATTATTCACATTCATGAACTCCATATTCGAATGTTGCATACGAGCCTATCCATTTATAAAGAATTGCGTAGTATATTCTACGTTTGTTATGATCTTATGGTTGTCTTGTACTATACATCCTTAGAATATTAAGCTCGGTAGAAACACTTTCCAGAGACTCAAAATGATCTGCCGCGGAGAAATAAGAGTCGGATAAATTAGAAAAAAAGCAACGGAAGACTGATGTGTCATCGAAGATCTTATAGGCAAGCTCATCTCATGGTATATCAGAAACAAATATCACATCTTTCAACTATAAATTCAGCCATTTCATACCATAACTAACTAAATAAAGCAAGAAATAGCACTCGAGGAAATGGTATTCAATGGGTTTGGGTTAGAACACACTGTAGCACCTGCTTCCAGTAAACCATTTAGAGAGTTAAATCAAATCGAACAAAGTGAAAGAGGAGCAGAAATGATGATCCAATTCATGTCATCATGCCCTGGGAAATCAATCATTAGTGGCGTAACAGGTTTTAGTTTAGGTGGTGTATTGGGTCTGTTTATGGCTTCGATGGCTTACGATACACCGTTACATACACCGCTCAGTAGTGTTGGAAAAATTGCAGAAATACCAATGACTCAACAAATTAAGTTACAATTTGCTGATATGGGTAAAAGATCATACTCTAGTGCGAAGAACTTTGGCTATATGGGTCTGATATACGCTGGTGTCGAATGTGTGGTGGAATCTGTTCGTGCTAAAACTGACATTTACAACGGTTTATGGGCAGGTTGTCTCACAGGTGGTGGTTTAGCCTACGAAAATGGACCTCAAGCTGCATTGGTTGGTTGTGCGGGGTTTGCAGCATTTTCCCTTGCAATTGATACATATATGAATAGTGAAAATGGAAGACCTACTGAAAATGATTTTAATGAATAGGACTCGATGTTACAGAAGAACTAAAATGACATCAAGAAATTGCAGATAAAAAGAATTGTAAATATTAATACAACAATGATATTGACATTAGTAAATAGTTACATATATGGTGGAATTTTATATACACCATATGATACATAAAACATGTATAATAATACAAGCAATACCATTAAAAAATATACTGTCCTTATTAGTGCTGGTCCCTGAAATAAACCATGTGTGGCTGATCTCTTCATGGAAGAACCTGGGTAATAATCCTTCAACAGACTTATCATTATATCCAACTTTTCCCCATTCGAATCTAATGTCCTCTGTAGCTCCAATAGCACCAATTCATCAACTAAAAGCTTTGCTTTTAAACTTGTACTAGCTGCGTCCGATTCTATGTTATCAACTTGTTCATTATTAGTAGGTTCTAAAGAT
>PPOO01000936.1:323-39932 GCA_003708545.1 Maudiozyma turicensis
GGGCCAATGAGATGAATAACCATGAAAAGAAGCCGGCTACAGCTGTGATGTTTAACAACCAGTTGAACGCATTTTGACCACCTGCTGAAGTTTCCATATAAGCTAATGCACCAAATGCGGAAGTCATAAATACAGCATAAAATGGAACACCACCTTTTGAAGTCTTACTAAAGATTTTGGGAGCTAATTTCTCCTTGGATAACCCATAAAGGATACGAGATCCAACGTATATATTTGAATTACCTGCAGATATAATTGTTGTTAAGATAACAGCATTAAATATATGAGGTAAAACTTCTGTACCTGCATTTTCTATAGCAATAATAAATGGCGAAGATGAAATATATGAATTAGTTGATGTTAATTTAGGATCATTATATGGTACTAATAACCCAATGAAAAATAACGATAAAATGTAGAAAACAAGAATACGTGCTGTAACTTGTCTAATGGCACGAGGAACAGCTTTCCTTGGATTTGCTGTTTCTCCTGCTGTAACACCAACTAACTCCGTACCTTGATAAGTAAATGCAGCATTAATTAAGGATGAAAGCCAACCTAAGAATTTTGCTTCATTAATATCCTTTGAAATAATACCTGGTCCAAAAGCACCAGGATTACGCCAATATCTGAATCCCACTGGTCCATTCAATTTTTTTGAAGCACCACAAACCATACAAAGACAATAAATAATGAATCCAATAATTGCAACTACTTTAATTGAAGCAACCCAAAACTCAAATTCACCATAAAATTTAACGGGGAATAAATTCATACAAGTTAATACTACCCAAAATATACTAATCCATGCGGCTAATGGTACAGCAAAGGTCCAAAAATCAATAATTTGTCCAACGACACTTAATTCTAATGCAAATGTAACAGCCCATGAAAACCAATACATGTAACCTGTAGCGGCACCAAATGCTGGACTCATGAATCTTGCTGTGAAAACAGTAAACGATGAAGTAACCGGGATAAAAGTTGCCATTTCACCCAATGATTGAGTAACACCGAAGACTAACGTCCCCATAAATAAATACGCAATCAATGCACCCACTGGACCCGCATTTAAAAGAGGTGAAGAGATACCAATGAATAAACCTGTACCAATAGTCCCACCTAATGCAATCATACTTGTATGTCTTTCCTTTAGTTCTCTTTTAACTTCTGTCTCTTGAACTGTACCTTCTTCAATTTCAATTGCCATTTCAGGATCATATTCTCCTCCATTCATTGCCGCATTACTCAATATTTCGTTCTGTATACGTGCTCTTGTTTCGTCGGATGTTTGATGTTGTGACAACGAAGTTGTCACATAAATAGTACGTTTCTTATCCTTCTTATCCATATCATCTTTACTTTCATTAAATATAACATTACTATTTCTACGATGAGTATTATTTGAATTATTAATACTTATATGATCATTATCCTCAATGGAGACTAATTCGATCCCATCGATCTTATCCTCATCAACAGCCATCCCTCAATATGTATCTAATAATATGTTAATGTACTGTTTAATTCCGAAATTCTTGTTACTAAACTGATCTTTCTTGCAGGTGCTGCGATGACTTATTATTTGTATATGTATATATATATATGCTAAACGCAGTCTCTCTTGCTCTTGCACTTAACGATCGTCCTTATAAATGAACGAAAAATATTCCTTTAAAAGCAATGAAAATTTTCTGGGTGACTGAAACGAATCCGTTATCTAACTGTTTCCCTTGTTGCTCTTGCCATTAACGATACCGATCTGTGAGAAATGACAAAATTGACAAAATTGACGATAGATGACCGAACCAGCGAAGCATCGAATGAAATGGATGCCCCTCTCCGCCGTTGCTGTCTCTGCTGAGCAAACATATTGCTGGGAGCATGGGGGTGAGAGAGGCAGCAGAAATGAGAAGAATCCGGCTGGCCTGTGCGGTGAGTTGTTACCAAACGGGGACAACAATTGCCAACCACCATTCCAGCTAATCGGTGCCTCGCCACCAAAAACAAAAGAAGAAAAGAAATTGCGATGGAGACGGCGGTGGCTCTGTGCGCACTTTACTTTGTGCCTTGGCGAGTCCTCCACAGAAGATCGATCGCTTTCAGATAAGCCGTTTTGGAAAAAAGATGGTAATGTCGCACGGATCATGCCGTTTCCCTGTTTTCCAACCAGAGGTGCAATAAAAAGACCGTACTGCACAATGAGAGTTAAGTGCAAGTGAACCCGAGCACCACAGGGCAACAAACTACTTAACGTCAATTTCCCGTCAGCCCTAACTTTCATTGAACAGATAAACCCTGATGAGCTATTATGCTTTTCTATCTTATTTATGCTATATGATGAAATGTTTACGTTGATAGAATATATAAAGAGAGCTGCAAACTAGCAACAAAGTGACTATTCCTATTAGGACATTTTGCTCCCTCTTGAGGGCCGCTATTTGGAGATCTGTTCGAAGTTGCATCGTTCGGATTTCACTACGTAACGTATCTAGAATGTCGTTCACACTACTGTTTAGTGATTTTGCAAGTATGCGATTCTGTTCCTCAATATATTGGACGGTCAATGTACTATTATTTTCTAAAGTGTTCAATCTTTTAACCATATTCTTGAATAATGACTCCTCTGTGGTTGCTTTACGTGGTGCACCTATACCGGTATTACTCTTAATAACAGTGCCATTAATGCACATATCTTTCGAATTAACTAAGTTTATTGGTTGTAATACCTTGTTTCTGGCTCCTAACCATTGTTTCAGCTTTTCTCCCCGACACATGCCTTCCTGCATACATATGTCCTTACGTTTCTTTACAATTACTTCTTCTTTATCTATATTGCTTATTGCTGTATGGTTGCTTCTATTATTACTATTGGAGTTCATATTTTCACAGTCCGTACCTTCATCAAAAGGTATTTCATCCATCAATTCTGTTTTATTCTTAGCTTCAACAGAATCTGCCTCCTCAACCTTATTTGTAACATCTATCTCCTCTGAAAATTGAGATTCAGTTTCCCCCATCTTAAATTCATCCATCATAGTTTGACCATGAACTTTTATTGTAGACAATGGGCAATAAAACTCATTCCCGTAATGTGAAACAATTTCAACTCGTAAATATCGTGCCCATCTACGTGGATTCTCTATAGTGAAATTTTGTAACTGTCTATTATTTTCAGCTTCAAATTCTCCAATTAATGTCCATCCACTTTTCGTTACAGGTAATCTATCACTAACATAAAATTTAATATCCCTAAAAGTAGATGAAAAATATTCATAATTGCCTAATTTAATCTCCTCAACTAAAATATCTTCACATAATTCTATTATAACATATTGATTTTCGGCTGCACATGGATTTATCAAATATTTATCCTTGTTTTCAACTAATATAGAAGTCGCACCAGACGCCTCAGAATTCGTCTTCACAATGGTAGCTGCACAATCTAAAGAAGCATAATTATATTTATCCTTGTATACTCTACCTTCGGGTTCCTCCACATCATCATTTCCACCACTTAGAAACCCAAGTTCAATTTCCATCTCTTCCCCGTAACAGTCCCCACCTTTATAACAGGACGGATCGCTTGGCTCCCTGATTCGTCGACTGCCATAGTTTGATTCTAACATTTCATCCTTTCCAACTTCATTTTTCTTCGATTGTTTCCATTCTTCAAATGATATAAAACTTCCATTACTCTGTTCTTCACATAAACATATCTGAATGAAAATTGCAATGATATATCCTAGAAGTACATTCACGTAAACCATACCCTTTCAAAATACGTCTATTACTCTTTCTGTAAGAATCATTCGCTATAACATACATTTGCAATCTGTTGCCCTATTATACGTTGTTGTTATCATTCTATGATGTTTCTTAAAATTCCGCAGTTAGTAATATGAGAAAGAAAAAAAATGTCAATCACATATAACAAAGAAGGCGCCCTAGAGCCTAGGCGACTGTGCGTGCCTCATCTACATATCTATTTTAAGTAAGGGTCCAGTCTATAATTACTATAAACTACAAAAATTCCATGCTTTTAATAATCTATATATTAACAAGTTATTCTATTTCTTTGGATATTTAATCTTTACAGTAAACGTACGTGAATTTACCTTTGGGAAAGAAACATTTTTATTAAACGGAACACTAGAAACATCAATCTTTCTATTATTTTCCGAAAATTTGACATATCTAACAGGCATTCCACCAATTTTCTTTACCGTATTTTTCAGTTTCTTTGGTTTAATTTTAATAATTGTCTTTGCTTTTACTGGTGGAATAGTAATTTTCAATTTGTTACTTGGGATATTATTAACAGGAACACTTCTGATATGAAGTTTCATGATACCATCCCTCTTAATGACGACTTTCCCTTCACCTAAATGATTGGCAATTAATTTCTTCATTCTTGGTGCAGGTAACACAACTTCCAATTTATTTTCTAAACGGTACAAAACACGACTGACATCAAACAAAACCTTCCTAGAATACACATTTAACAACGGGGTATGTAACGTATTCCATAATATACTCTTCAACGGTTCATAATCACGAAATATATATCTAACAGATCTAATCAAACCCTTGATATTTTTCCTCTTGTTTTCTAACGTTTTACGATATATATCCCCTGAAATATCATCCATAATAAATGCAGCAACTTCATCCTCATTATCGGGATTCAAATTACTTGGGATTATACTTTCAACAACAAAGTTACAATCGTCATCAATGTTACCAATAAACCTATTCTCAATAATATAATTCAATGTGTCAATGAATACATTTGGTAGCTTTAGCCTAACAAAAATATCTGGATATGAGCACAAACTTTCAAAGAAAAAAGTCAATGCATCCTTATTCTTAATACCACCACTGATTAGTAATGATCTAAAACATTCAAGAGTCAAATCTTCAACACCTTCACGTTCCCTTAAAATTCTGTAGTCATTTTTATCCAATAAATCCAAACATTGACCAAGTGTATCGTTCAACTCAGTAAAATCATATATGCCTCTTACCATTAAATTAGTCTTCTGTCTTACAATTTCTCTTGATATACTAAAATCGTATGATTCGGCCCACTTATCTAAATTTTCATATCTATTCAACTGTTCTAATGCTGCAGCATGATATATTTTGTCCTCAATATCATGCGTGCAACAATTAACCACCGATCTAACCATTTCTCTGATGTAATTGTGATCTAGAAAGAAATTCCCGCTATTGTCATTGTATTTCAACAAATTCAACATGAAAGACTTAATAAAATTAGGTACTTCATCATGTTCATTTCTAACGTCTCCTAAACATCCTACAATTATTTTCTGAACTAAATATTCCCTTATATCCTCAAAATTATTAGATTTGGGAACACTTGATCCCTCAAAACAAAATAAATTTTCGAAAACCTTGATTAAATGTTTCGAACCACCGACAAATTTCTCTTCTGGTTTGAAAATATATTTGGATAGTGCTCTACAAGCCTCTAATCTCACACCATAAAAATATTTTTTATCCATTACCGTTCTTGTTAGGATAGATGAATAAACAAGTGAACTATGCATGGAAGTCGATATGACATCCTCATAATATCTAATACTTTCAATTTGAGCCTCAACATCGACATCCTGTTGTAACTGTGATGCAAACATGTAATCTGGTTGGTTAATCATAATTTTACTAATCCACTCAAAATCTGAATCAATTCTAATCCACTCGTATGCCTCATTCAATACTTGCATATCGTGACCTTCTGTACTCTTATGTAATGGAGTCAAATTCCAATCTCGACATTCCTCGGGTTCATCTAGGACCCCACCAAGTTTGATTATATAATCATCCCCATCATCACCATGGTCATCAATAAACCCAGACATGTTACTTGTGGATTTCATAGATGATATCCCTCTACCTCTATTTCTTCTAAATTTGGTATTATATTGGATATCGATTTTTGTGAAAATATCATTGATCTCAACAATATGTTCATAAGGAGTACCATCAACTTCGTTGATTCTGATTGTCATGGATCCCGTAAAATATGGTTCAGTATTTCTATATGGATTCTCAATACGATTCAATGCACTTCTAGTAAAACCTTTAGATCCAGTAATTTTGTTCTCCCCTAGTTCCTCAGCTTGGCATTGCCTTATACCTAATTCAATGACCATCCTTTTCTTGTTAAACCTTTGCGTTACTCTGAAAATTGGTACACCTGAACCATAAATCCATTGTTGGAAAAACGATTCTAATTTATTTTTGTTAACACGCTCACAAACGTGTTGAAAATGTCTCGCAGTTAAAGAATTATTTGGTAAATCACCACACATGGCTTGTAAGAAAATCTTTGGTAATACACGAGACATACCAAAAGACCTTTCAGTCTTTGTCATTCTTTTATCCAGAATGTATAACACCATAGGAGCCTTCAATTTAATGAAATCTAAATCACCTGACGTGATACTAATGGGCCTTGAAGAATCAGAGAAAAATGTACCCAAAGGTTGCATTTCCCAATCTTGGTCAACGATGGCCTCATTATAAAGTTTTAACCTGTATTTCAATTCATTGTTACCAAAAAGTTTCTTAATTACTTGAAAAACCATAAAGCCTGCCATCCCTATACAACACCATGTGTCATTTACATCATTGGGAGTAATGTTAACACCTGACCATTGATTGGCAAGTGCCCATGCAAGCTTATCTGTAGTGGAAAATATTGAATCTATCACATTTGAAGGGTATAATAATCTAGTGTTACAGACTGTTAAACTAGCAAAATCCATTGAATCTGGGATTACTGTTGGTAAAAAAATTAAAGAATACGATGCAAATGGATAAGAGCCGAAATCCTTTGAATAAAAATCCATTATCTTTTGGCAAACAAGAGTCGAGTTAACAATCATTTTATCATCGATATCCTTAGTTGGTAATGTATATATTCTAATTGGTATATCATCATTTGCATCTTGTTCCGTAGTTACTGCAGCGTTGGAGTTCCCATTTTCATCATTTTCGTCGTGTTCCTCCTCTATATAATCTCCTTTGTTCGTTATTGTTGGTAAGTCTAAATAATCAAATGCACCAATTGCCCAACCAATATGAGGTGGTGCTACTGGATTAAATATTTGAAATGCAAATACTTTCTTCGATATATCAGTTGGATGTGCAAATTCTTTCATAGTAGAGTATTCAGAACAGCATACTAATATGTCTCTGTTCAACGGATTATTCATATCAACTTCGCCCCAAATATCCTCATCGTCTTCATCCTCCTCCTCATCGTCTTTGTTATGTTTGCTTTTTTCATATTTTTTGTTATTTTGTATCAATACACTATTTGCATTTTCTTCCTTCTGCCCAATCATCTTTGTTGTACCTATATCCTTAACTTTCCTAGGAACACTAATCTCTATTTCCCAAGTAGATTTTTCGTCTAACATGTTAATGCATGGCATCCAATATGAAGCAGTGGTACAGAATTCTGCACTTGTTGTATACACATTCCATAGATGCGGACTATCCTCTAATGCTGTATCAAATATTATACCGGTATGAGGGTTATTTAATTCATATTCTATCTTTACAGTTAATGGCGTAAATACACTTTCCTGTGCGGCTGGAGTACCTTTGACAGACGGCGTTATGGGAGTGTAATTTGACAATGAGTCCGCATCTTGTAATGTAATTCTTATACTTGATGGAACTTTTATTATTAATTGTGATCTCCTTATCTCGTCTGGTTTCTGTGTTAAATCAGCAAATTTTTCCCGGAAAAATTGTGATTGTTCAATGGAATTATCTGAAAATAAAATGTCATCAACTTCATTCATATATTTATCACGTAAGTTCTTATCCTGGTTATCATGTATGTAGTTTTCACATCTTCTATTTTCTACCCAAACATCATTAATTTTCATATCTTTACAATCCAACGTAATATAATCTAAATTTTGAACTAAAGGGATCAATATGATATCGGCTACACCTTTAATTTGATGTGTCGACATGTTGACATCCAATTGAACTCGCTCATGTGCAATTTTAATTGTTCTTATTTCACTATTATCAAATAAAAAAGGTTGGGATGAACTAGCCTTGGGCGTTGCGCCCTTCGAGTATGACATAATGGATTGCTTCTTCTATTCGTCTAATGCAAGCGCAAGCTCTAATGTAGGTTTGCTAAAATTGTATGAGATTGTGAAGTTCTTATTAGCTATCCATGAAATTAAACGTATTACTGAACATTCCTTCTTTTATAATAGTCGGTTCGTGTGGTTACGTTGACCATTAGTTCAATGAGGTTTAATTTTTCACGGTTTGTTTGTTATGTCAGTCATTTTTCTTGAAGAGACTATTCGTGAAAATTTCAAAGAAAATTGCGTACAAATGAAATTTCAAAAATTCAAGTGAGGGTAACTTTTCTGTTTAGAGTTTAAGAACTTTAAGAACTTAAAACTGACATTAGTCCTACAAATCTTAATTCACCAATCTATAATTTCAGACACAGGTATTTGTAATGTTGTTTGGTTGGTGGTCATACCTATATGGCTGAATTATCCTCCTTTCGCTTGAATATTCCATTTACAACATATAAAAGCTTCAATAATGACAGTTTAGTCGTATAGAGATGATTTAGTGACTCAACCAGCTTTGTTATTTGGTGTACCAAACTTTTATTTTAGTTTTATTATAGTAGAAATTGTTGGGTTAAGTATTGTTGCTTTCTAATGAGTATATCCCATTTTATAGGAAAGGACCGATTTGTTTACTTGAACCACCCAATTTGTGACCTACCTGTGGGCTTCCAAAACATTAAAAATATAATATTTGTAAAATATCAAGAAATTTAAGTAATTTTGTAAATAGAAAGATAATAGTGACAAAAACTACAGTAACCAGTACATATACATAGCATTAGTACTTGAAAGGATACAAAACTATCAACCATGACAGTTAATAACAACAAAAATACTGAGCTTAATATTCTAAGGATGTATAGTACAAGACAACAATAAGAGCATACCAAACGTAGAATATACTACGCAATTAAATATAAATGGATAGGCTTGTATGACGACATTCGAATGTGAAGTTCATAAATGTGAATAATAAATTATATCTCCCTAAACCTCAAGTACATAAAGACAGAGATTGTAATATAAAACTTGCAAATAAAATAATTCCTTCGGAAAGAAAGTACGAAGAAATTACTGTGTATTAATTGTATAATAAATTAAGAATAATGAATCAAAATATCACTGAACCAAATGCTCAACCTGTTAAAAACGAGGATTTCTATCGAAAAAAAAATAGAAACACTTCTAATAGTGGTAAAAAGTTCAGTTATGAAGAAGCACAGTTTTATCATGAAATGATTGTATTCATAAAATATTATACAAATGCGAAAAAATAAGTTGTTACTTATTGAAAATATTTAAAATCATTATAAAAGAAAGGACAGCAAAACGTTCATTGGAACTTAAGACAAAAATGAAAATTCTATTGCTGTAGAGAAAGCAACATCTATAATACTATAACAACTGAAGAAGTAAAACCTAAAATATTTACTTTATTTTCTTTTTTTTTCTGAAAATAAATACCCGAGTAAGAAAGAATGTAAATGTTAAAATTGGAAATAATGACTAATGGAAAGTTTTTAGTTAACGTTGTAATGTGTAGTCTATAATTCTAAAATTCATTTTTGTATCCGATCAGTTGAAAACTTAGTTGTAAATTTTAACTGGGTTATCGATGAAAGTCTTTTCACCAGCTGGAATAACGACGTTACCGAAACATAATTGAGAGTTAACAGTCCATGATTCTGGGACTAAATTACCTAATGCAGCTCTAACGGCATCGTTGTAATGTTGTAAATGACAACCTAGACCCATAGTTTCTAGAGCAGTCCAAGAATTAATTTGAGCGGCACCGGTAGTGTGAGAAGCGGCGACTGGGAAAGCATCGGCGGCAGCTGGAAAGTCGGCTTGGAACTTCTTAACAGTGTTTTGTTCAGTGAAGAAAATGACACAACCGTAGGCTTCATCTCTCGCGGAGATTGGTCTCTTCTTACCGTTTTCACCTGGAATAGACTTGATGACGGCATCCCAAATCTTTCTGTGAGTGTTACCAGTAACAATAATAGCTCTGTTTTCTTGAGAGTTTAAAGCAGTTGGAGTGTCCTTAATAATGGCTTGGATGACAGCTTGAATGTCTTCAATAGAAACGTTTTGTGGTAACTTTGGAGTTAAGTTGTAGATAGTTCTACGGTTAGCAATAGCGTTTAAGTAAGTGTTAGTAGTACCTGGCATTGTTGATATATTTGGTGTTTTTTTTTTGAGTATATCTATAACTTGTTTGTTGGTGATGATGGTAATATTATGGAAGAGTTACAATAGAAAATAATTAAGAGATGAAAGAAGATGAAGAATACCAATTGAATACAATTATTTCACCTACTTATATATAAATATGGATTTTCATTAAAATATCATTAAGATAACTGTCAATCAAATTATGGCACGTATTGCACAGTTATTACATAGAGTTGACCTTAGAAGCATCTGTCTTTTAGTCCAAAAAAGGTGATCCACCTCAAAATAAATAAAAAAAGGGGTCAGGATTATATGAGGCCTAAAATCTCTTAAAAGTTACCGATGATCAAAAGTCACTTATCTCTCTTCGCTACAGTCACCTATAAATATTTCTTTTAAGAAGACCAGAGCAACCCATTGCTAGGAGAAAGAGCTGGAGGGCCATCATCAACCTTCTACCGAGACCTGTATTTTTTTCTTCTGGTCAAGGTTCGCAGGTGTCAGCGAGAGACCCCACCTCGTTATCTCAAGGCAACTCCTCTGCGCGGTTACTGTGTTCAGAAAAAAAGCAATTTGCCTTTGCTAATCCTCTTAACGTGTTGCGTGTGTTTCTTAGTACCACCCAAAGTTGCAGTTTCTCCGGTGTCTTCTTGGAAAATGAATTATTTGACAAATCTTAAGCGTTTCTTTTTATTTTTTATCTGGCAGAGAGAGCGACGTACGACATCCAACTGGATCAGTGGAGATCGATCGATAACACTTTCTTAGTGAAATAGCTGTACGAGAGACGTTGAATTTTGATTATTAATTAAAGTGGGATTCCGACAATTTATTAATTAATTAAATTAATTTGTGCGTGCGTATTGCAATCTCTTTGTCTGATCTCGTAGCACAGTCAGTTGCTTGCTGTTTCCAAGGGAAGGCAGACGTTGCTGACGTGAGACATTTTTCATTGCTTACTAAACCTGTAATGGTCGTTACTATCTCTGTAAGATCTGTTTCGCGGGGATAGGAACCACTTTTTAAAATAATTATAGTAATGGTTACAATGTGTAGTGAAAGAAGACCTGGATACATAACCATGAGATGGATCAATAGAGGTGTGAGACCTGTTTCTGGATGTAGTTCATGAAGCTGCGCACACCCTTTGCTGATTAATCATAAAATAATAACATCGAGAAAAAGCAATTCAGTTGCCCTAATTACTGACCTGCTATAGGAATAAAAAAGGTGTATCTATTATTTTCAGATTGTCATTTAATAACCATTTATTAGTCGACAACTGAATAATCTCAGGTAGGTCAAAACAGTTCCTAGCGTCTGTCGGATATGTTGCCTATTATTCTTTTTAATCAATGCATGCATTTAAAAACTATTATCTTAGTCTCTTACGACAACTACAACTACAAATATTATATAGGTACATTCTCGTACGTTACTTACTATTAATTTTCAATCTATCTTCGATTTCCAAGACCTTTAGACAAATCATATTATGTAAATATCCTAATTAGGTCAATTGGGAGAGTAGCGTCTGAAAGTATGGAGTTTAACGGGATTAAAATTATTAATTACAATTTCATAATATTTTCCTTCACATCATTTTTTAAAAAGATAAAAGACGATAAGATAGAGTTATATTATTGGTACCCATGTTCACTGTTCTTGATTAGATAGCTGCATCGATACAGATAAGTCCAAAGTCGGGCGATTAAGTTTGTTTTTTTATTTTATTTTATTTCGAATATAGCTTAACTTCTTACTACCTTCACTTTACTCACTTTCAAACTTTGTTTGACCTATACTTTCACATGGTGATATTCAATACCACTATCACCAAATTTATTCCATCTCCTCTTTTTAAACATTTTGTTTATACCACCGAATTCTCCAACTATGTTAAAACACCAATATATCATTAATAATGAGAATATTATCAAATATATGTTGAAATTATCATAAACGTGGGCTCTAAAGATATCTAATTTTGAAGTATCATAAATATCCGAATCAAGTGCCAAGTAATAATTGAAATAACCTAACCCATGCTCCCTAATGGACTTAAAACCATCATTGTTGGTGAAAATAGTAGGATCCAATACAATATTAATATCTTGTGTATTTAAGTAGGCATGCTCACGAAGTAATGCTTGATCTACGTTTGTTGGAATCATTTTCTATCTTGTAAAGGTTATAGGATTTGTCTTCTTTATTCTGTTTCACCTTGTATTTCACGAGTTAGTGTTTGTCACTATATAAGTTCTCGGGGCTGTCTTGCTTTATTCCTTATTATATCAGTATTCCCTAAATATAATTTGTCTATATATAACTTTTATCCTTATTGTTGTCAATTCAAGTTCAAAAATTCTTGAAGTTCGCTCATTATACTCTTCTATGAAAAAAAAGCGAAAAAGAAAAGAATACAAATATGAAACACGAAAAAATAAAAAATTAATTGTTCTATGCATTGTTGAATGTATTCTGCTGGGTCGTAAATACGTAATTTTCTCTTTTTTTTTTTTTTTTTTTATATAAATATTATATTAAATAATTAGGGCAATTACAATTAGCTGGATGTCTATTTCCATCGATTAATCTTTAATTTGTTTAGTCAAAATTAGATCGTAATCATCTGTGAAGAAACTGTAAAGAATCCACGATGGCCAAATTGTGCATAAATGCCATATGGCATGCGCATCGATTTGATAATCATAAAGGAAGAAATCAAATAATTCTAAGGACATCGCCATTGATGTACCGACAACTAATAATACAGGTACAACACATAACTTGAATATTAATTTAGATTGACTCATATATTTGGATCCACCAACAAGATGTCTTTCACGTTTTAAATACAAATAGTTTTGTAAAGCTAATGTTAATAACAATAAATATTGCATTATGCCGAAAAAAATATTAAATCTCATATTATAAGTGTATGACCAATCGATGTACAATCTCAATAAATGTAAACTAAAGATGAAGACAACTGATCCGGAGAAATATTTACCTAATTTTGGATATTTATCTAAATGTGTCAATCTTGCGAAAATTGCATGGAATCCCATCAATACAGTCATACCAGCGAAGAAATAATCAAATTTCTCTGTAATTAATAAATCTCTCCAATGGAAGATCGTCGAAGCTGTCCATGCACACATACCCGCAATTGCAACGTATAAATAGTTTTGTAAAATTTTTGACTTTGCAACATTGATTCCACTTCGTTTAATCATTTCGATTTTTTTACTGATCTTAATATATGAATAATAATGTGGAAAAAAATTACCTATACTGAAAATTGTGGAAAATAACTCTTGCATTGTAAATAATCTCAAAAATGGCCATTTGCCATGGAATTGATATATTTCTTCATCTTGTATTATTCTGATGTGGGTAATGATTTGTTGACACTGATAATCACAATCTGCTTTACAATTCCAAAATAGGAACTTGGATAAGACAGTTGGTGTTTGTGCAAATTTCTCCTTAACAAATACATTCTCATCTGGATTGTACCAATCTACTTCTGAATCTGGACAATGCCTTTGATAATTACAGGCATCGTAACAATCTATGAATTCATCTAAGTTATCACCAGGGGATGCTAACGTAAAGGAAGCTCCGATCAGGATATATAAGAGTAACAGATTCCATTGTCTTGTGTTTATCTTCATTATCGGCAGGGTGAGTTGAGTTAGCTATCAATGTACCAGAGTGTTAAGAAACCAATAAAGTCAATTGTCCCACTGAAATTTTGCCATCATTTTATTTCATTGGCCAATCGTTGACAGTCGAAGTCAATCTGCGAGTGAATGAGTTCCCAATGTGTGTGATATTTCGCGAATTGTTCCAGCTGTATCTTGTTTGGCTACGTATGTATTGAAAACATTTTCGAACAGATGGTTCCTCTCAAAAAAAAAAAAAAGATCTCCGCGGGCTGTTCTGTGTATGATAAGTAAATATAACTAATTTATATAATAATGTTCATTTACTATATGCAATGAGTGTCTCTCTGGCCTTGATAATGAATGCTGATAGATCATTCTCTTTATTCAGAGTGTCTAACAGTTCCTGCCTGACCTCTGAAGGCAAACGTGGAGTGGGTTTGTATATTTCAAATGAGGGACCATCTACAGCTAATGTTATGGTACATTTGGCTTGCGGATTCATTTCGTCATAATTAGAGAAGGTGAAAGATATTACTCCCGCCCCAGAAGAATCTATGTTTATCCCTAATAGGTGTTCATACATTTTCACTTCCGAATCATCCTTATTAACTTGTTGCCCAAGTTTTTCTGTGAAATCTCTCAACATTTGATGCCTTTTCTTATCCAATTCTTCCATTTCCTGACTTTCTCTGTCCAGTTTCTCTTTAACTTGCATCAATCTCTTTCTTCTTACCAAGTACTCTTCGTGTGTCTTTTTTGTATACTCTTCTACTGCTTCAGCTTCGATATATTCTTGTTTAAGAGAGGCTAATTCTTTGGATGTAGTCTCATAACTTTCGTTTAATAAATTAATCTGGTTGGTAAGCCCCAAAGCTGTCGACTTAAATATATTAGTGATATCTGCAACATTAGCCCTTTTAGCTTTTAATGCGTCTTGGACATCAGCTGAGAACTGACCCATCGCTTGTTTCAAGTCTGCATATTCTTTTGATTGGTCACCCATTGTTACCTAAGGTAAATTGTGTAGTGTGCTTCTATACGGAGTTTTTCTTGGTAGTTTGTTCAAACAGGCACACAAGATATATATCTACATATTTACGTATTCTCCACAGCCGGATCAGGCGTTAGTTTATATATAACTAAATGGAACAGTTCAGTCGATGATTATGCTATTCGATGGTTCAACAAACGCGATCATATGTTATGTTTTGTTTACGAACCGAGAAAAACAATGCACGCGTAACATCGCGGGAAGAAAAAAAAGATAGAGAAGGGTTTCGGAATGAAGTAACATAGATACATCACTTAACACTTCAATTTCTCGAGCAGTTTGAAACAGCAACTGTTACGTTTATAGTATTTATATCATCGTTGTCACTCTACAGTTTTTGGGAAGACAAACTTTTTCTTCGAAGTGATAAAGATAACTATCTACCTTCGCGATACTCGAATTAACAGATGAGCACTACCATCGAATCTAATACAGTTGCAAACAACGCAACACAATATGTTACCACCGAAGCAGGTGGTTCACAGAAGAAACAACCGAAAGTCAAATTCTTGACTTTTAATACTTGGGGTTTAAAATTTGTCTCAAAACACCGTAAGGAAAGATTAAGAGCCATCGCAGATAAATTGGCAGGGGATAAAGTCGGTACACCAATCGAAGAATTGAATGTTCTAAATGAGGGGTTTACCGAAGATGAGGGCTCGATAGATGACTATGATATTGTCGCATTACAGGAAATTTGGTGTAAAGAAGATTGGGATTATATCAATGAACGTTGTAAGGAAAGGTTCCCATATAGAAGAATTTTCTACTCCGGGATTCTGACAGGTCCAGGTTTAGCCATTTTATCAAAGATTCCAATCGAGTCAACTTTCTTATATAGGTTCCCTATCAATGGCCGTCCAAGTGCATTTTTCAGAGGTGATTGGTACGTTGGCAAATCCATTGCAGTTACTCTTCTAAAACCTTTGACTCCAGATACTTTCCCGATTGCGATTATGAACAGCCATATGCATGCCCCTTATGCAATGACCGGTGATGCAGCATATGAATGTCATAGATCATGTCAAGCCTGGGATTTTAGTAAGATGGCAAATCTATATAAGAAGGCCGGTTATGCTGTAGTGATTGTTGGTGATTTGAACTCAAGACCAGGTTCGTTACCACATAAATTTTTAACTGCAGAGACTGGATTTGTTGATTCATGGTTGCAATTAAATGGTCAACAAGATATTGTTAAGATTTCTAAGATGACTGCAGTAGATCAATTAAAAGTAGGTTGTACTACCTGTGATTCTCAATTGAATACATGGAGAGCGCAGAGACAACCCGATGAAGCCAAAAGATTGGATTATGCATTGATCGATCCAACAAAATTGAAAACAGTCAATGCTAGTGCAAGATTTACAGAAAGGTTACCAAATATTGGTAGCTTCTCAGATCATTTTGCTTATACATGTACTTTAGAATTATTATCAAAGCCGGGCGAACAGAATAACAATGTAAACAGCGAAGCTATTAATCAACCAAAACAATTACTACAAGATCGATTCAAATCTTATGAAGAAATGTTACGTTGTATTGAGAAATACATGGTTACCGCAAGGAAACAAAAATTCTACAGAGGAATCCATTTCATCATATCTGTCTTCTTGATCATTGCATGTATCGTAGTGACAACATTCACAGCTAACAAAGCAGGCTGGTCATCTATTTTCTGGGTGTTATTCGCAACAGTTGTCTCCGTTACAGGTCTAATTGATGGTTTAATCTCTTTCTTGTTCGGCAGAAGCGAAATCAGAGCTCTTTGGGAAGTTGAGCAGGAAGTTAGGGACGCCGAACGTCACATGCAAATGGTACTTGACCAACACCAATGATATAACCTTAACCTAATATCACATAACCCAGTACGCAAAATACGAAAGCCATTATGACAATATTCTGCTGTTGTTTCGACAGCGTTCTTCGCGTTTCTTCTGTTGAATCAAAGCTGCATTCCTTTTCCGGTGCCTCCGAAATGATCATTCCGCGGACTGTGAAACTGGGAACAAAAGGGAAACAAACCCAAAAAAAGAAGGGAGTTAGCCTCCGTAAAGTCGAAATGGGATCCATCGATGAATTAAACGGCTACCTAGAAGCACTACATCGAAGATTAACCAATGCTTATATAGAAAAAGAAGGAGATTGATACGTCTTTTATTTTGTAAATATTCCCATTTTAACTGATAAATTCAATAATAACTAATCTTAAAAAGCGACCGGGATTTACTGCTACATAGATCCAACAACAGAGAAAACGGATTCGCAGTATATCTACGTTTTTTACTTTTATTAGAAACAAACACACATCGGTATAATATATATATATACATATAGCCAAAAAAAGATGTCGAATGACCATGTTGAGGACTCAAATTCTCCTGTTAAACAGATAGATAAGACACTTAAAGATACGCCAGTCAAATCTCCTGGTAAAACAATTGGTTCTCGAGCAGTATGCACAATTTCAAAACCTATTAACATGACACATAGAACAATTTCTAAATCAGTATCTTCCATCAGAAATAATATACCGGGAACGAATACATTAATTATGGCTCCAACAAACCTCGTTGGTTCAGTTTTAAAGGACACGATTCCGAACGTTGTTAGGAAACCAATATCAGAGGAAGAAGAGGACGACATCGCAAAATCAAAATATATGATGAGAAGTATAGCAGGTCTACTAGGAACAGCAAGTGCATATGCCGGTATGGAAAGTGCACAGGTGTTAACAGATATAACACGGAAAGTTAGTCATGATATATCACTGAAAAGTACAGATACTGTTACAGATGAACCGCCTTCTTTGTTACAGCCTCATATAGAGAGGAAGCCGACATTATTCGAGATATCTGTTGAACCAAATGATGTTGAAAGGACCGAACCTTCCAATGATGAAGTTCCATTACATAATGTAGTAGAAGAAAAGATAAGGGAGGAGGAAGAAGCAAAATATACAATTTTCAAACAGTTGAGACTTAAATTTAATTTGAAGGAAGAAGATATCATGATCTATGATTCCACTGCATGGTTCCTAAGAGATGTACTTATTCAAGGATATAGTTTTATTACCTTGCATCACTTCTTATTTTTTGCATATTTACCGAAACCAACAGGTCAAGTGCAAATGACAGGTAATATTAACCTGAAGTCGACTCTAAGAGGCGTTACTAGATACTGGTGTGTTTTGAAAGATAATTTGCTATCATTATATGCCAGCGTAAGCGAAGTCTATTTCCCACTTGTCACGATAGATATGAAAGATGTTACTAATGTAGAACTGAAAGAGAGTGACTCCGATCCAAAGAGTTTTGGTAGTAATTTTAAAATAGCAACAAAGGATAAAAACTATACATTCATAGCTGATTCTCCACAATCTGCAAAATCATGGTATAATGCCATTAAGAGACAACAGTTTGCATCTCAAAATAGTGGTAAAAATCATATCAGTCTTAAGATACCCTTGTGCAATATTGTTGGATTAGATGACGAGGAAATTATTAATCAATCTGTTACGCTCGTTGTTAAGACTTTAGAAGATCAATATTCGTATGCAATAGATGATTATATCTTCATGTTTTTAGATAGCTCGGGTTCACTAGTGAAACAGAAACTACAAGAACAAATAAAAAAACTCTCAGATGTCGGTATTAAAGTTGCATATGACAACACGCCATCCGAATCCCCAAGAGATAATTTAATCGATGAAGAATTAATTGGAGATCCGGAAAGAAAACATACAGAGTCTACTAGAATTGAGACCGATAATACACAGAAAAACTCCATATCAACCGATACTAACCTCGATATACCTATAAAATTTCCATCTTCGGAATCAAAACCAAGTTTATTGCAAATGCCCATTTCAAGAATTAATAGGATCAGGTCAAAAAGTAACGAATGGATACATAATACAAGACCAGTCTCCTTTTTATTAAGTAGAAATAGGGACGACACAAAAGTAGAAGAAAATGTTGTCATAGAGAGTGTTTCTGATATACCAACCACTGCCTCATTTGAAGACCCAAAGTTGATCAGAGCGATAACTAATGAAGATCTGCAGCAGCTATCACGTTCAAAGAAAGGTCATTTACAAAACTGGACACCTAAACCATTAAAGAACTTGTCAGATATGTGGAAGGCAAAACCGCAACATTATGAGAACTCATCTTATACATTCAGAGACCTTAACAACAAGGATACCAATAATATTAAAGGGAAAGATTCGTTAGATGCAACTGAAAGATTTCGTGATCACTTTAAATTACCAAAGGAAAGAGAACTACTCTCTACATATTATGGTTATCTCAATAAAAATGTCCCAACATATGGTAAATTATATCTGGGTGACAGTGTATTGTGCTTTCGTTCACTAATACCAGGTTCTCATACAACTATGATTCTACCAATTTCAAAGATTGATACATGTTATACAGAAAAGAGTTTCAGATTTAGCTATTTTGCACTAGTTATTGTAGTACGTGGGCACGAAGAGTTATTCTTTGAATTTTACACGGAAGCCTCCAGAAATGATATGGAGACTATACTTTTGGATCGAATTGCTACAATTAATTCTCAGGTTCCGAATGATTACGACGCTACACAGAATGATGCACTTGTGAGCACAGATGCCTTTATAGAAAATAATCCTAGTTCTGCAAAATTGAAATTTTTTGAGGATAAGATCTCAGCCAATGGATTTAATGTACCTTTACTGATAGATCAGAATCCAAATATGAAAGTCAGTATTAAAACTAAAAGAAAATATAAAATTGGGTTGATCACTATTGGTTCCAGAGGTGATGTTCAACCATACATTGCACTGGGCAAAGGTTTGCTAAAAGAAGGACATGAAGTTACAATAATAACACATTCAGAATTTCGTGATTTCGTTGAAAATCATGGTATTAAATTCAAGAGCATTGCCGGTGATCCTGCGGAACTGATGTCATTAATGGTCGAACATGAATCCATGAGTATTGGTATGTTGAGAGAAGCTTCCAAAAAATTTGGGGGCTGGATAAAAGAATTATTAGAAACTTCATGGGTAGCATGTAAAGATGAGAAATTCGATATTTTAATCGAGTCACCATCATGCATATCAGGTATCCATATCGCAGAAGCTCTTAGAATCGCATATTTCAGAGCCTTTACAATGCCATGGACAAGGACAAGAGCATATCCTCATGCATTTGTTGTTCCGGACAAGAAGCGTGGTGGAAACTATAATTATCTGTCATATGTGCTGTTTGAAAATGTTTACTGGAAGGGTACAAGTGGGGCAATTAATAAATGGAGAACAGAAAGATTAGGCATCGGTAAAACAAGTCTGGAACAACTTCAACAAAACAAAGTACCGTTCCTATACAACGTTTCTCCAACGATTTTCCCACCATCTGTCGATTTTAACGAATGGGTTAAGGTTACTGGGTATTGGTTTCTGGATGAAAAGTTAGATTACAAACCACCTAAAGAACTCATAGAGTTCATAGAGAAAGCAAGAACCCTGAAGAAGAAATTGGTATACATTGGGTTTGGTTCCATTGTCGTTTCCAATGCTAGCGAAATGACTAAAGCCCTAGTCCAGGCTGTTATCAACGCAGATGTCTACTGTATTCTTAATAAGGGATGGTCAGAAAGACTGGGGGATAAATCTGCAAAAATGGTGGAGGTGGAATTACCTGAATCTATATATAATGCAGGTACGGTACCTCACGATTGGTTGTTCCCTCAAATGGATGCCGCTGTACATCATGGAGGATCAGGTACAACTGGTGCTACATTAAGAGCTGGGTTACCAACAATAATTAAACCGTTCTTTGGGGATCAATTTTTTTATGCAAATAGAGTTGAAGATATTGGTGTGGGGATTGCGCTAAGGAACTTTACTACTAAAAAGTTATCAGATGCGCTAGTGGAAATAACCACCAATGGAAAATATAAGGAGAAAGCCGGATTGATAAAGAGCCGTATTGTCAAAGAAGATGGTGTCGCAACTGCCATAAATTGTATATATGGTGAACTCGAATATGCAAGAAGTTTAATATACACTAAAAATCCAATCGGAAATGTAAGCACAAGCACAACCTCCTTCAATGAAGCTTTAACGACAGTTAATCATAACGAGAACGAAACTGCTATCACGAATGAGGAATATCCTTCCACACACATTGATAGTATTATAGATAATGATCCTTGGATCGTTCTATGAGTGAAGGATATGTTCCCTCGAATTAATTTTACATGAACAAAACTGGGAGAGACATCACATTCTTTTTCCTTTTGGTTGTTAAATTCTTAAATATTACAGAAATTCATAACAATTCAATGTATCTACATTCGACTACCGATCATGATATGAGCATATTTATTAAAAATTGTAACAATAAGAAAAAGAAGATATATTATAATTAATTAGTAATTTATATAATAATACATGCAGTTATAGTCTGAATTTACATTAATTATTTATGCGGTTCAAAAAGTAAATAGCTTGACATTTCAAGAACATAAAATCAACTGGCATATGGGTTCTTTGCCGTTGTGGAAGGCATAAATTGAGAGAACCCACCTCCAGTTCTGGGAGCTGGTCCTTTGTTACTATGATTACTATGAATAGAATTACCAGAGTTTGAATATTGCGGGTTCTTATACATTGGGTTAGGCATGTTCATTCTTTGTTGAGGCATACCGTTATTAAATCTCTGCTGAGGAACACCATTGTTCATATACATTTGATTTTTATGAGGGGATTGAAATTGACCATTCATAGGTTTAGCAGGATATTGCATTCTTTGAGCAGGATTTCCTTGATAAGGGTTCCCGAAACTTGGCGTAACAGGAGAACCTGCTTGCATATTGTTGGGGTTATGATGTGTTTGCAATGGTCCTGCTCTAATATGTTGTGGTTGCCCGAATTGATTTACTCCATTTTGGTTTTGTTGGTTACCCCTTTGCTGTTGGTAAACGTTATTGACGTTATTATTAGGTTGATAGATGTTACGAGGTTGATTATTTGGTCCTTGGCGATTATCTTGTGTAAAGTTGTTATTTTGATTTGGGAATTGTTGATTATTTCCAAACTTGTTTGGGTACTGTTGTTGTTGCTGTTCAATATTAGAATATTGGCCTAAATCAGTAGTACCAGAAGAATGAGGGAATGTCGAATTACTTATATTATTATTCGAAGGAATCGATCCCTTAGATTCTGAAGTTTGAGTTTTCTTTATAGATGACGCTGAGCGATTAGATGAACTGTAAGGATTGCCCGTACTAAATATTTCTGTTTGTTCAATGTACTCTGGATCGAACACATCAATATCATTAGGCTGATTCATGCTTTCATTATAGTTACTTGTGTATTCCGAGTGCGTGGAGACATCCTGACTAGTTTCAAAGTTTAAGTCTGCGGTAACATCGGCTAAATCATCGACCTCATCTCTAACCTCCGTATGTTCTGATCTGTTACTGTGAATGTCAATCGCACCAATCTTTTCACCTAAATCATTAAAACTATTATGATCAGATGCCCGAGCATCCTGGAACGCGTTGCTCGAGTCACGACCATCTTCTTCTGTAGTAACGCTACTATTTGAATCTCTGATATTAGAGATCTCGAACATTTTATTTTCTGTTGCGGAGCCTAAATATTTCTCATATGGACTCTCAGTCTTACGGATACCAGTTGTCTCCAAAATGTTGGTTGATGGCGAAACCTCCTTACTTGTTCTTGTTGCGGGTAGGACAGCATATTTATCATAAATAGCACCTAGACCAGCTTCTGATTTTCTTGCCATATTAACATCTTTTCCAACCATTAATCTATCTTCGGGAGTAGCTTCTCTTAAATCATGTAAACCTGATTCAGGTTCATTTGTTGCGGATACGCTAAAGTCAAAATCGCTATGTTTAATTGAACTATTATCTGGTGATGGTTGTTGTTGGAACGGATCATTTTGTCCAATATCATTTTGTTTAGAAGAGTTAAATATACTTGTCGAGCCGGACTTACTGGCATCTCTAGAGACAATTCTTGCAAAAGGAGTATCACCGATAGTGTTCGTACCCCTAAACAATTCCTCTGGTGAAATCACTGGGGAGGTCAAGACAGAGTTATCCTTACGATCTGAGCTGATACCCGTGTAGCCATCTCTTATCTTACCCAAAAGTATATCATTAATCTCATGACGCCAATCCTCATCAGTCCATGTTGTCAGTGTAGCCTGATCGATTGAATCGATGATTGACATTACATCTTTACAATCCAAATAATGGACATTAGGCAATGTTGGTAAAGCATACACCAATGAAGCTGGATCATCTCTACCTGCAATTAATCTCTCTGGTCTACCGTATAATCTAAATGCATTCATCGTTGGAATCAAGAATCTAATAATTGTATCATAGCCGGGGACACCTTGATGCTTTTCGGGCATTATAAAAATATTCGTCTGTTCTTCTTTATCTTTCTCGGTAAATGTGATAGTACCTTGTAACTTAATAATGGTGGATGTATCAATTAATTTTGGAGAAGATGGGTAAACTGCGAAAATTTCATTAGCATCATTAACAGTGGCCATAATACCCGTTTTCTTAACCTTTTTATCATTTTCATAAAATGAAATTGAACCAACGTTACTTTTTTTCTTATTACCACTTTGCGTAATCACTGCATAACAACGTTTCCATGGCATACCTGTACCAAACCTTACACTCACCCATTCACTATGATTAAATTTATTATCAGCTAAAATGACTTGAATATCACCCAGTTTTCTACCCCTACTTGATAAAAACGCACCTGTATATGCTAATTGTAATGCTACTGATTCATATTGACTTAGTCTGATTGCAGCATACCATTCGTTATATGATTGTAAGTTATTAAACTTTAAGAAATATCTATTTTTCAAAGTGGTTGAAATGACTAATGCGTTTTCAAATGGTTGACCACCCTCAGTGGTGAAATTATCATTGGTCCCAACGGCTCTAACTGAAGAATCTGTCAAATTTAAATATGTAGGTTTTGAAGCAAGTTTCTTTAATCTATTATTAATCTCCTTGACATCATCCTTACAATCCGCTAATTCATGAGCATCCCAAATGGCAAGCTGGGTACCAACCAATACTGCATATACTTCTTCCCATGCGTTTCCTGTTGGGGTCCCATCACTTTTCAAATCTTTCAGTATTAACATTGTACCTCTATGGTATCTTCTATGGGTATGAGCTGAGATTAATGTTACAATTGGAATTAATTCTGGAGATAAAGTTTGTTCTTCATTAGGAATCATATCTGGAATATTTGGTGTGGAGTCTCCACTTACCAGCCTTTTGGCAAAACTGGAAGCTGATCGTTGCTTTGGAGTAGATGGAGCAGATCCACTAGATTCTCTACGGAATAAGTTAGAGGATCCTGATATAAATCTTTTCATTTTTGAACTAAGTGTATGGAAATTTTGGATAACCTTATTTTATGGTAGTTTGATACTATTTTAAGGCAATAAATAGACTATCTGAATATTAACGAGAAGAACTACTTCCAATGACGAATAATAACAATAATAATAATAATAATAATAATAATAAATGTGGTATTTATTTCTTTTGTGGAATCTTAACGAATTACCTCTTGAAATAGTTTTACTAACTATGTTTACCTACAAGCACTTGTTTAATTGAAATGGGTATTCCTGGAAAAACAAAATCGAATGGGAATAGCGAAACCAAATAAAAATATTGTAATATTATGCTATTGTCTATATATACCCTTTGTATATCTAGACAATAAATCTTTGACTAAGCCAAATGTTTAAATAACCGTTCTAGTTGTTATCCCAATAATGAAACTATTGTTTTCAATTCCTCAAAGAATTTGTTTATTGTTTTCATCTAATTCAAATAATTGGATTTTCGTCATGCACTGACTCGTCCGTGCGCCATTTCGTGAAAAATGAATCGTACATAGCAGACACAGACACGTATGTCTATACGTACGTACGCGGGTAATAAGAGGTGATGCACCGTACAAGTACACATTGTTTAAAAGAATACGATTGTGATCAGCTGTAAGAAATATTAGTGCTAAAATGTTATCACATCGAAGCTCTGTTGGTTGCAGTTGCAACGAATGAGAGAAGTCAAGTGAGGGCCGAATGACTGTCTTGCCAAGTTGAGAAATAGTTGTTTCCATCAATCGGATTAATGCTGTTGGATCTGATCTGTTCGCACATAAAGGAGGCTTATATATGTCTTGCTGAGAGGGGCACAACAATAATCCATACAATTACAAAATTTTGCTACTGAAAATAGGCAATACCAATTATTTTAATCAACCAACGTTCATTCTTGTTCCAAAGACATAACAAAACTATCAATTCATGATTGGAAACTAACTAAAGTTTGCCTATTACGGATCAATAAGCTCACATACATATTACTTTACATATACAGTTGGTCTTGAGACTAAAAAATATTTTTATTATTAAAGTAGACATTGAGTTTAAATCGTATACATAAGCTTGGTAAAAAGAGTTTTAAAAAATAATGATTTATATTACATTTTACAAACTTAAATTAATTTAAGCAGAAGCCTTCTTGGCAGTACCAGTTTGGAAACCGTTCTTGAATCTTCTAGAGACGTGCTTTAGATATTGCATTCTACCAGTACCAACAGTTCTTCTTCTCTTGGCCTTAGCACCCCAGTTGAAAGATCTAGTCTTAGCAGCTGGGTAACCACAGGAAGCACAGGTCTTCTTTTGAACGTGGAAAGAACGACGACCACATCTGTTACACAGAGTGTGGGACTTGTTGTGACGCTTACCGAAAGATGGAGTACCCTCTGTTTAAAAAATTATTGATGCTCGTCTTTTTGTTATATGATCTTAATAACCTTATTATTCACACCTAATGGGGTGTTATTGAAAGGGATAATATGCAAAAACAAAATTAAAGAAAAGAACAATTAGTATTCGTTAGTAAATTTGATTTCTTAAAATAGTGTCATCTCATGTGATCTGGTGCGATTGGATATCCTTTTCATACTCCTGATTAGCAATCGACCCGGTGTTCTTTGCCATGTATTTCAAAATATGTTGATTTGCCATACATTAAGAATACACTAACTTGAATTTGCAATTATGCTCATGATAAAGAATACTATTCCTAACAGTAGTCATTTAAGAAATACTAGACTGAATTTCAACTATTCACAACGCCATAATCGCAATCTCATTGAATGTTTCTTATATCGAGTATATCATGAGTGTATTCTAATATGTAAGATTATTCCAAAATTCAATAGTTCATTCTCATATAAAACATCATTTCTATATTATATTCATTTTGATCATAATTTCAACTAATTATCTTATATTCTCCTATCAGTTAATA
Organism: Maudiozyma turicensis; assembly: GCA_003708545.1. Lineage (NCBI taxonomy): Eukaryota > Fungi > Ascomycota > Saccharomycetes > Saccharomycetales > Saccharomycetaceae > Maudiozyma > Maudiozyma turicensis. The sequence goes on from PPOO01000936.1 coordinate 26,762, forward strand.
TTAGGACTAAAGTTATTCCCATTATACTATTTCTTTTGGTAGATTATCCTTTTCAGTATTTTCATAAAATTTCACTTTCCTCAATCGCATTTCATCACATTCATCAGTTTTAACATTATCTCTCTACATACTACCCATTTTTAATCGTTTTTATATATATATCTTTATACTTTGAGCAAGAAAACGAATAACAGTATTAAAATATAGCAGTGTTTTATATATACTTCCTGTAACACTACTACTATCAAAGGTTTAACTCAAAATTTCAGTTGTTACCACCATAATCATTCAAGCTAAGAGACGGTACAGTGTCAGTAAAGAACTCCACGTATAGAATTTAGTGAAACAAACGTGGACATTGCACAAGGAAATGGATATGAGCTGTGAACAAAACAGAACAGAGTAGAACAAGTCGCTTCTGGTCCTGACAAGATTTCCAATTGAAAGGGAAGAAGCACGGGCCAGCCTACAAGACAGTTTGGAAAGAGATGAACCACTGTTGGGTTAAACAGAAACTTTCTGTTGTCCCTTTGAAACAAATATTTCTTCTGTTTGGGAAGGATGTGGCAGCGGAAGGAATTAAGCTCAGCCCGGTTCAATTTTCAAATTTGCTGGACGGAGCGCCCAAATACCTTCTAATTTCCCTTTCTGCAAACATGAAAAATGCGTATCCGACAATTGAACAAAAAAGAAAATGAAGAATTTCAAGAATATCAAAACCTTTTCTGGGTGTAAGGAGGTACGTTTCCGAGCAGTCAAATATCCGGTTCTGCATCTCGCATGCGACGCGTAGAAAGATGACACACCAAAACAAAACAAACACCAAAAGACAGGTGATGCTTTTCGCGTTTATGGCGAGTTTGAAGGATGAGTTGATTGACAGTGCACACCCTTTGTTTGAAAGTTATATCTTGAAATCACACTGTCATGGCAACAGAACTTATATCTCGTTTCGTTTCCAACTCTATATTTTTAATTTCTTGATATTTAATTTACTGTAATATTTGTTGTTTGTTAGAAATCTGCGAATAAACATACGCTATATATCAAAATTTTGAAACTCGTTTCTTTCCTTTTTTATCTATCAGTTCTAGAAAAGCTTAAAGTCATATCAGAGAATACCACTAGTATACAGGAAGTCAACTAATATAATATTTCAAACTAAAAAGAGGTGTCATTGCTTTATCAATTAATCATCCATTGCTCTGAATACCTTTGTGATATTAATCAGGAACAATTCTCCGAAATAAATTATATAAATAGGATAAAAATCTACAGATTAAATTGTTTTTGAAATATATCATCCATTTTTTAAGTTTTTGAATCTGGTTAAAATAAGAACACCAAATCAAATATCCACATACGATCCACGCAACCACTTTACAGTGACATAATTTTATAAATACCTCAAGATGAATAATATGTTCCCACCTTCTTCGCCAGTAACTGGCTCTAACGCGTTATCATTCGAAGAAAGAAATAAAGATTCTCAATCTTCGAACTCATCCTTATATGGTTCAAAACCAACTGCTCTAAAATTCCGAAATAACCCACAACCAAACAACGCTCAATACCCATCCCCTTTCCCATCCTCCAGTATCGGTATAATCTCTTCTCCTGTTAAAGTTACATCACTTTATGATTCAGATTCTGTCGATAGTCCAAATTCTTCATTTGAAGGATTACCACAAACATCTAGCAATAATCAATTTAACAAAATTTGTGCCATATCGCCACCTCAGATTGAATCATTTACTAAGAGGCAAAAAGAGGCACCAAAGGTCAAAAATGATGCTAAATTCAAAGTGTTTCCAAGACTCATCGAAATTGAAATTAATCCAATGAGCAATGCGCAATTAACCATTGGCCGTAAGAAGGATATGTGTGATGTCTTATTACCAGGAATGAGAACAATCTCAAGAAAACATGCTTTAATCAATTATATTCCGGATAGAAATCAAATTAGATTGCAATGTATTGGTATCAACGGTTTAATAATTTCTTTACCAAGAAAACTAAACTGCTATTTAATTAGACCTGGTGCCGTTAATGATGTTTACGAATTATGTGCCATTGAAACAATAAAGATGCGTCAGCAATTTCAAAATGTCGATACTAATGTCGGCAAAGAACTAATTAAAGGTCGCGACATAACTGCCTTCACTTTAGAACCAAAAGAAACTATAATAATGCCATTCATGAATAATACCATAATTGATTTTAAACAAGTCAAGACTTGCTTGTCTATGAGACATCAAACAAATGATTATGACATTGTATCTGAGCAAAAGATTGCTCAACGTTCCATCTCAAGTGTTGCACACAAGAAAATATCAAGAAAAATCGAAACTACTAGAAATCCAAATAGAACCACTGACTCACCAAACAAGAACACCGTCACCCCGGTTTCTTCATTCGTAGAAAGAGAACCAAAGACCCCAACAAAGAAACATGACTCACTACTAAAATCTTCGTTTCAAATGTCCAAGAAGGAACCTATTTCATCAAACCTTCACAATGCTTTAACTGACGCATATTTAACTGAAATTCAAAATGTGGCAACAAATACCCCAGTTCCTCAAACTCACAAACGTAAACTTGGTACATCGTCACATCATAATAATGGTTCTACTCACAAACGTTTGAAACCAGTAGAAAAGTCAACAGATGAGATAATGAACGACTTAAAGACAAAGGATATCAATATAGAAGACCTACAACATATTTTAGCCAATCACCTTGCTTTCTCTAATGTTCAACAAACACCTTTATCTTTATTAAGGGATACTAACTCTACTGTCAAGACTCTAACAAAGGAAGAACTACGTCTAATATTGAAACTAGAAAAATGTATAGGTGTCATCGCCAGAACAGGTAAGGATGCTGCCGGTAAGCCATTAGAGGAGGAATATTTCTATGATGTGGAAAATGATGACGATGAACAAAGAAAAGCTCTTGTTGCTTCCATGAAAGGTGGAAGATCTGGCTTAAGATCATGCAGAAGAACTCATAAACAATATTTCTGGAAGAGACCTGCTAAAAAATAATCTGTTCAATACTTTTGAATGTTATTATTAAAATACCCCATATCTCATTTTATACATATTTATCCATTAATATCTAAATACCCTGTATACTATTATTTAAATATCAAACAATATGAAAAAAAACAAACAAAAACAGATATTACCTTTACATTATTTATATATTGATATTACTCGAGACCCTGTCTGTAACATTTATTTTTATCAACTCCGTTATTCATCAAACAGCATGCTTCTTTAAAAAATCTTGCATTTCATCTGTATCTATGTCTTGCGGATCCTCAGAAGAGATTGCTTGTAATAAACCATCCAACATTCCATCAACTTTATTTTCGTCTATTTTCAGACACAAAGATAAGACTCTTCTAAATTTAGCTTCCAGTTTGCTTTGCTTACCCTTAATAGTATTCAATGTATCATCCAAATGTTTATCGTTTCTCTTGTAGGCATTAATTCTAACATTCAATAGAACAGTTGGAGGTAACATATCATTTATTTTATCTTCATTATTATCATAATTATCTTGAATTTCTTGAACAATTTGGTCAACATTGGTTTCACCTAAAAGTTTCTCGATATCACCATTATACTAAGAGTTCAATTTATCTTCTAATAATCCATATATGAAATCAACTCTAAAAGGTTCATCTGCGTCATACTCGTTAGAGTCCCAATCAATGCCTGATGTTTCCTCAGGAGATATACCAAGTTTTTTACTTTCTTCCATAAATGTTCTTTCTTCTGCCTCTATACCATCATTAATATTTTTCAATTGTTCTTTCAATAAATTATATTGATCACGTATTTCTTTGGCTTTAGTTAATTCATTTCTTGAAGTTGCCAATTTTTCTCTTTGTTCACTTAGATCATTACGTAGCTTCTTCAATTTCTCTTTATGTTGATTCACTTCAATTTCATAGTCTTTAGATACAGCAGCTAATAAAGTCTTAATATCATTTACTAAACCATCAGTATCTGGAGCCTTCATATTTTTCAAACCACTAGTCAAACTTCTATTCTCATCATTATTTAACATGACATCATCCTTCAGTTCAGTTGAGTCATTATTTGGCTTATCTTGTGAATTTAATTTGGAAGTACCGGCACCGAAGTCAACTGGGCGAAGTCCAGATTTATTTGGAATACATGGATCTGCACCATATTCCAATAAAGCATCCACAATGGAAACGTTCCCTAATCTAGCAGCAATATTCAAACAGGTATCACCATTAGAATCCTGAGCATTTAACATCGTTGAAATTACCCAACTTAAATTTAAATTCTCTAAGATTGCATCCTTAGTTTTACCATCCTTTGTTGCTCTCGTAGGTTGTTTTACAATCCAACCCATCAATATATCAAGATAATATTTTGCAGCAGATGAACAACCAGTCATACCTGATGTAATGATGATGTGATGTAAGATTGTTCTATTCATTGAATCCTCAAGGATCAAACAAGGGTATAAATAATCTAGTAATTCTTCGAATGTACCTGAATCATAATTGTTAACAGACTTTACCGCTTTAACAAGTACAGATTCACCCATATTATCACCAATTAATCTATTAGAACCATGTTTTACTAATTCTTTAACAGTTTCTACATTCGCAATTGATGTTAACCAGTGTAATGGCGTGTTACCATGCTCATCTACAGGTATATTCAAATTCCATGGTACATTTGGGAACGAATCATTTACCTCATTTAATAAAGTGTCAAAAGTTGTAGTCGATATACTGTTAGAAGAATCTAAGCCGTCATTATTCTGTGTCTCTGGGAACAGTAATTTTTGTAAGAATGTTTCTAATTTCATTCTTTGATTATTATCTATATCATTATCGAATTTTGTTGTCTTGTGTAATTTTAATGGTAATTCTAAAATTTTACTATTAGGTTTTAAATCATGATCAAATACAATAATTGGTTTAGGTTCTGAGCCATCAGCAGACGCCTTATTATTGTCCTTTTTGGATTTTGAATTCGTGTCGAAGTTGTCTAAAGAATTTTTCAAAGATGAAGTTGCATCATATTTAACTTTCTTTAAAGGAGAACCCAATTCTCTATGTGAATCTATTGTCAATTCCGAATTCCCGTTATTTGACCTTTTAACCGCACCAGAATCATTTGCTTCATCTAAATTTGATTCTCGATCTTTGCTGCTCTCTTTATTATGTGATTCATTTCCCATATCATGCGTATCTGAAAGAGTAACAGCAGTTGCAGTAGAAGCAGTTTCCTCTTTTTTTCCATTATCTAACAGTGACTCGTTTTGTAGAATAGTCTCATTTGAATCCTTAGGAGTTTTATTATCTGGAACCATCTCATCTTGTTTCTCTACAATGAATCGGTTTTCGAAAAGGTATAAGATATTCAAATGACCTAATAATTCATATGCTTTTTCTCTAGTAACCCATTTTTCGCCATTCTTATCTGTGTCAACAAGGATTCCAAATCTTGAAAGCCAATCTTCATGGTTCTGTGAGTTGTCTGGGTTCCCAATATCAGCTTTATAATCCTCACGCAATTCATTTACGTCAACAATAGACTTTCCCTCGCTTAATTGTTTAATTAATGGCAGTAGTGGTTGCAGTAAGAAATATCCGGTTTCTGAACTTCTTACCAATGTGACTGGGTAAGATTGAGCACCATCTTCGGATGGAATATAACTAGTAACTTTAGAGACGGACATCACGGTTTTGGATACGTATCTAGGATTGATTGCCAGTGCCAATTGAGTCGTGTGTGTTGCTATTCTTATCTAGGAGCCTATGGACTTAATTCTACGTTTCGTGATTTATTTATTTATATATTTATTTTTTTATAATCGCGTGCGTTGGCTGTAGAGTGCGTCGTGTAGAGGGATATTTCCTAAGAAGACTTTAAAAGTTCCGAACCTTAAAGGAGACAGGATCGAGTCATAAGAATGTGTCAGGTTCAATGATGGAAAAAGGTGGTAGAACATTAATGAACACATGAATTTTAATAGCCGTTTGAAAAGAGAAATTAGAAGAGCTGAAGAGTTCGATACTGCTGTGCTTGGTATAATTAGTTATTATCTCCGATTATATATAGTTGAGATTTTATTAAGTCGTGATGAAAGGACTTCTGAGGAGACAGAGATAGCGTCTCAGATATTGGATATGATTGAAAATTTCAAGAAATCTATTAATGAATTGCCAGATGACACTAGGGAGAAGGAAACTTTGTTAACTCTAGTGACAGATGATGCGAAGGCTAAAACATATGTGACGAATTTTGCAATGACTCTATACAATCAGCAATTGACAAGGATACAGAGCGGCCCGTGGGATCAAGACCTTATAGGAGCTCTATGGTGCTGTATAGATTTGTTTAATTGTATTTTGCACTTATGGTCGCGTCGAGATACCAAGACTACAGAAGCACTGGAGAAAAGGATCAAATATTGTAAAGTTTATATCAGTAAGATAATCAAAGGTGAAATAGGGCAAGGGAAAGAGGATGATGAACAACTGGAACAAACGGAAGGAGGTGAGGAACTGGAAGAACAAACACAAGAGCCAGATGAAGATAAAGGAGAAGCAACAGAGAATAAATACGAGAATATCGGTATTACCACTGAAAGTGAGACTGTGCAAGATAACGAACTAGATAACACGAGTAATAACGAACAAGCTAACGATACTGATAATGAACAAAATAAAGATACTGATAACGCATCTTTAGTGTCTCATAAAAGTGGTACGACAACTGATAGTGTTACCAACCTACAAGATGATATCACTAAGATGAACTTGAATGATACTGAACCTGCTAGGGAGGAATCCGCATCTTTAAACGAGCCTGAATTTATTGACTCTGATAACGAAGTAAGTGTTCCACCTAATCAACAAACTCGTTATAGCACATGTGAATTAACTGGTATGATGGATCGATCTGATCGTATTGAGAAAGCACAAAAATGTGCGAAATATGCTATCAGTGCGTTGAATTATGAAGATATTGCTACAGCTCGAGATGAACTTACAAAAGCTATGGATCTTTTAAATACACTCTTCTAATAAGCTTCTATATCTCTCTTTATTTTTGTGTATATATTACAATGTTTTTATTTTAATGAGAGTTATGTAGTAGTAGTATATATATTAGACAAGTTAGAATATTATGCTGCGACTTTAAAAAACGAGATTAGAATTTTAAAGTTTTTGGTTTTTCCCAAGAATATTCTTGATTAGTGAAATGACCATATGAAGCAGTTGGTAAATAAATTGGTTTAGCTAAATCTAATTCCTTAACTAACACACCTGGTCTTAAATCGAAGTTGTTCTTGATAATTTCAATAATTTCTTCATCTGATTTAGTAGCGGTACCATAAGTATCAACATGTAGAGATAATGGTTCAGCGACACCGATAGCGTAGGAGAATTGAACTTCAACTCTTTTACATAGACCTGCGGCAACTAAAGATTTAGCGACCCATCTAGCAGCGTAAGCAGCGGAACGATCGACCTTTGAGTAATCCTTACCTGAGAAAGCACCACCACCGACAGCGGAGGCACCACCGTAAGCATCGACAATGATCTTTCTACCGGTTAAACCTGCATCACCTTGTGGACCACCGATAACGAATCTACCAGATGGTTGAATGAAATATTTAGTGTTTTCATCTAACATATCAGCTGGGATAACTTTTTCAATAATATCGGATTTAATCAATCTTCTTAAATCTTCAGTAGAGATTGATTCGGCATGTTGAGCGGAGACAACAACAGTATCGATTCTTAATGGAACCCATCTACCGTGATCATTCTTATATTCAACAGTGACTTGGGTCTTAGTATCTGGTCTTAACCAATCTAGAGAACCGTCACGTCTAGCGCCAGCCATAGCCATGTTTAGTTTATGAGCCAAAAGGATAGTTAATGGTAAACCTTCTGGAGTTTCATCGGTAGCATAACCGAACATGATACCTTGATCACCGGCACCGATATCTTCGATTGCTTTTTCTTCGTGGACACCTTGAGCGATATCAGGAGATTGTTGTTCAATGGCAACTAGGACGTTACAAGTCTTGTAATCGAAACCTTTATCGGAGGAATCGTAACCGATCTTCTTGATGGTGTCTCTAACAATCTTTTGGTAATCTAAGTTAGCCTTAGTGGTAATTTCACCAAAGACCATAATCATACCTGTCTTAGCGGCGGTTTCACAAGCGACACGAGAATGTGGATCTTCAGCTAAACAAGCATCTAGGATAGCATCAGAGACTTGATCACAGATCTTATCTGGGTGACCTTCACCAACGGATTCAGAAGTAAATAGAAAAGTACCAGCCATTGTTTAATAGGAGTGGAGTAAATGTATAGATATATATGGGTATATGTGTATACGTACTTGAAGAAAGAAGTCTTTATTGAAACAAGACAGAACAAGATTAGAGTAGTGGTAAAACAATTTATAACTGACAATCGATACCTCTTATATATATATATACATGTACTGTGTATAAATAGCTCTATTTGGAACATCTGATAAAAAGAAACATGAATATGAAAATTTTTCTGCACTTCTTCACATGAACAAAGTTCAATGATATGAATTAATCAATCAACCAAAGGCATCGCATTATTTCTTTCAGCTACGTACGTACCAGGCCTAATGGCAGCAACAGACAAAGAGTGTCTCGAAGTGGCATATTCTGGGAACACAAAATTTTTCACTATCAAAAGAAACGACGGCGACACACACACACACAGTTGCACAACAGCAAAGGGCGGATTCCGCGCAGACACAGCACAAATGCGAAATTGGCGAGATGAGTCCAAATTTGTCAAAAACTGTGAATGAATTGTATTATACAATACATCGTTTGCGTTGTTGTTGTCGTCGTTGCGGTGGTTCTCGCAGAAAGTGTGGATATATCATACATTATGTCTGTTTTTATTTTTTGCACTCACAGTTGGCGGATTCATCTGTTCATTTACCATAAACAACTGCACCAGTTTCTGTGACTCTGGATTGCAATGATGTCCTGTCTCTTGTATCCGGCAAACTCCGGTGGAACGAACCACTGCTAAATGGTTCGACTACTAATACAAAAAAGGATATATATATATATCGTCTCGTTTAAATTTACATTACGTGGGAACAATAGTCAGAAGAACATTTGGAACTATAATTCAAGGAATATCCCTTTCTATCAGACTGGTGTGTTATAAGTTGCAGTTTGGTCCGATAACATACGAACAGATAGACAGGCCCTTTTCTTCGCTCTCCAAATGAAGAGAAAAATGCCCATGATCACGTGCGCGTGCAAAACTGTGGAATTTCCGTGTGAAGTGACATTGCTGCTGTCGCTCCCTTAAACAGAAATAATTAGGGTTCCGCTTCCCCCGAAATTGTTATCATGACATACGAACCAACGTCGTTGCGGCCACCCTCCCCCATTTGATAACAAATGAATAAATAAATTGCTTATTCAGCTCATCGATTTCCTCTGTTCGCTAACGGTGAAAATTTCAGCTTCAATTTTCAATGTTTGCTGCTAAAGGATACCACCCACCAACTTGCGCACATTACCGTTTGTCCCTATTTTGCACGTATAGCAACAATTGCTCTTACAGGTAACCTTGTTGGAAAGGTCTGCTATTATATAACAGGTTAGTTCATTATTTTATCATATTTTCTCTTACGTAATAATTTCAAACGATTGCATTGATAATTGATACAATCAGCTAAACAACTTGAATGATGTCTGTATCTACTAAGACCGCTAATGGTATTACCGCTGCTTTACAAAAAGAGGATGTTATTGGTGATTTATTCCCAGAAAGGGCTACTTCCTCAACTTTTATCCCAGAAGGTTCATTGTTAGTTGATTATACCGAACCTAACACTACTGTTGCATTAGGTAATGTGTTACCTACCGAGACTACTCAAACAGTTCCATCATTCAATTACAAACCATTCAAGGAAATGGATATTGAATCTAAATATACTTTAGTAATGACTGACCCAGATGCTCCATCAAGAACTGATAAAAAATTCTCAGAATATTGTCATTATGTAATTACTGATATTAAATTTACTGACGCTAAAGAAGGTGGTGCAATTATTCCAAATCAAAATAATGTCGAATTACATAGTTATATTGGTCCTGGTCCACCAAAGGGGACCGGATTACATCGTTACATTTTCTTATTATTAAGACAAACAGATGCTTCATTAACTGATTTCACTCCTGTAAAGGAAAGATTTAATTGGGGTTATGGTCAACCCGCAGTAGGCATTGAACGTTGGGCTAATGAAAATTCATTAAAATTAATTGCTGCTAACTATTTCTTAGCAGAAAACAAATGAAAAGCCTGAGCATCCTAAATTAAATTAATTTTATATTTTTTATTATGTCTATCTATATGTATGTATGTCTATATATATATATCAATATGTTTTATTTTTGTTTTAAAATAATTGTTGTACTAACTCTTTGTATACAGCAATTTGGAAATTATCTAATATTAATTCATTTAATGGTGGAGCAACAACAAAACCTGAAGTATTATTTTCCATTAATTCATCTTGAGTAAAATGTTGCATCATGTCCTGATACATTTTAACTTCTTTCTGTTCTTTATCATAATATTTAGTATCAATATCTAAATCATTTGGTATTGCACATAACCAAATACGTGTCTTGTAAAATTTAAATAATTCTTTAATTAATTCACGGAAATCATTACGTTCTTCACAAATATAATAAAATGTTAATTTTTTACGATCAAATTGAAATTCTGCGTTTAAAATTTTAATATTTAATCCAGAATCGTTACCATTTAATTGAACCGAATCATTTGAACCACCACTGTTTAAAGTACGTAGTTTTAATTGTGCAATATGTAGTGCTTTTAATTCATCTTGAAATTTATTATGCAAATTTGTACTACTTTCCCATGATGTTGCATATCTTAAAACTTGTTTTGATGGAACAATTAATTGAGTCAATTCAATAATATCATAAAGTTTTGGATCCAATGAATCACTAATACCATTAGTACAATTTTCTAAAGCTTGAATGAAATTTTCATTTGGATAATGTTGTCTCTTTGAAGTAATTAAGGAATCGAAATGAATTTTCTTCTTTAAGAAATTAATTATAAGTGCTAAATCTAATGAAACAATAGGTTCAACAACTAATGTTAGATCTTTGCCTCTATCCCCATCAATGATTACTAAATCACCACGTTTCATTGCCATATTTGCACCTGCAGGCATTGATAATAATTCTAATTTCCCATTTTTCAATGAAACAAGTACTAAAGGACGATAATGTAAATAAGCAGAGGTGCTTTTATTCATTGTTTGTAATGGAACACTATTTCTACGTAAAAAATTGTTATTAGTAGTTGTTGTCTTCCTTTCCTGAGATATGAAACCATCAGATTGTGGATTATAATTTAAATTACAACTTTTCAAAAAATTTAAGAATTTAATTAATGGTTGATGAATATCCTTAAGGTTATGAATGTCCTCAATATTAATCTCTGGATCAAGCATTTTTTTCAAATAATCTGTAAATTCATAAACTTGTTTACTTGAGAAATAATATTTACCACAATCTTGATATAATTTTGCCAATTCATCCGATGATGCTAGTTGTTTCTCTTTAGTTAAAATTAAACCACTGTTATTATTGTTATTATTGGAATCTTGTTTATTATTTATTTGTAAATTAGGTTTATTATTACTATTAGTATAGTTCGTTTGTCTCTGTTGTGAAATCTGTCCATTAACATAATTCAAATAACCATATTTTGAAGTTGCATTGTTGTTAATATTGTTGTTGTAATAATATTGCTGTTGTTGTTGTTGCTGGATATTGTTGTTATTATTGTAGTTATTTGTAGATGGTTGTTGCTGTTGATAAGTTAATGGTTCTAAATGTGGGAATTGTCCATGATTTTGTCCCTGACCCTGTCCCTGTTGTTGATTATGAATTAAATTATCAGAAATATAAGAAGATCTTCTTTCTACGTTAAAATCATTCATAAAATGAGGAATTGAGTTGTTACTACTAAAATTGAATGCTAATGAATTACTTGGAATATTGTTACTATTTGTAACTGGATAATTTGTGGGAATATTATTATCGTTTGTATTAATATTAAAGATAGATTGTCTTCTTGGTGGGACGATACTCTGTTGTGACTGCGACTGCGACTGTTGTGACTGTTGTGTAAAATCTTGAAACAAACTATTTTGTTTATTATTAGTTGATATTCTAAATTGCGCAAATGCATCCGTAATATCTTTATCTAGGTTATTATTATTATTCGCATTATTATTTTTCTGTTGATTTGAAAATCCTTTAATGAAATCTACTTTTGGGATAACGTTATTTGCATTACTTATATTATTTTTATTATCTAATATTTCTTGTGCTTTTCTTGGTAAGTCTGCTAGTGATCTACCAGATGAATTTTTAAATAATAGATTATCATAATAATTTCTTAATTCCGCATTATCTGATATACTTGTAGTACTGTTAATTGAGGGCAATTCCATACTGTGTAATGTCATAATGTATTCCTCTTTATATGTATCCTTCGTTCTTATCAATATCTTCTATCTAGTGTTAATGTATAGACCGACCTGTTGTTCTTACACACACACAGACACACACACACATATATATATATATATAAATAAATATAACCAAAAAGAAATAAAGTGACCTTCCTTCTGACCTCACCCCCCTTCCCCTCCTTGTCTCTGCTGTTTACATCTAGTAATATATATAAAAATTGATATACATATATGTAGCTATCAACAATGCATGTCCAGTATGAACACACTAACAACAACAACAATATCTTGCAGAGACAAAGACAGAGACAGAATTGAATTGAGGGGCACACACACACTCCACGTATATACATAGAAGCAACACATACAGACAATTTTTACAAAAGATTGAAAATGTTACCCCAACAACGCTAAGAATCAATTAGACATCCAAAATGAAATCTTCGCGCCGGCGCGAAGGATTTTAATGTCAATTTTTCAACATACCTGAAAATTTTTAAGAGAAAAAGACCTCCCCGGGGAAAAATTGAATTTAAGACTTATATTGTTTTCTCATCAATACC
>PPOO01000937.1:0-19493 GCA_003708545.1 Maudiozyma turicensis
ACCATACTAAAATGCCTGCTAATGACACCCAAATCTCAGACAACTGCGAATACTCCACCAACATCAAATGTGAAATACTTTTTCCTTTCCAACCCCAATTGAAATTATCCTACAGTCTCAAATGCAATATGAGATATTGACACTTTGCTACCTGATAGATTTGATCCGACTTCAACACGAAATATTATATGTCCACTCTTTGTCAGGAACATAAGTTAAGGTTTCATATGAAAGATAATACTGCTAATACGATGACTGCACTTTGTTGGAAAGCCCTACTCAAAATATTACCGCCATTGTTAACGTCTGAAATTGTTGAAATGTCACACTAAAAATAGCAAATACCTTGCAATAAACTCAACATCCCAGACCAGTTTTAACAAAAATAAGAACAAGTGAACCTACTACGTTATAGAACTGAAACTACTGTGGTCTAATGTGGAATATCGACTGAATTATCACAGATTATTGTTTTTATGATATGCTGCCCATACTAAATGTTGACCAATATACGATGTGCTGAGATACAGCCCCCAAGATATTTTATTAAGCTAACTTTAATACTGCATCATGTTCTACTAGCATAATGCTAACATTCTATATAATATATGTTAAATAATTCTATACTTAATATATGTTAATCGTCTATTGATCCTGCATCACAACCTATATTTCTAAAAAAGTCACAAAAAAATCAGATATCTCCAAAAATACATAGCTATCTCAACACTTTAGTGCTTGACTATATTACACTAATCCAACTCAAGTATATTAAATATATAAACTGAAACATTTAAAGTTATAATGATAACTTATCTAAGAAAACGTCGTATAATAACGATATTTTGACATATTATGTGGCATAATCCAAGAACCACAATAATACATTCACTTTTTTCACTTTGCATGCCTTTATACCAGACATCCTTAATATATCAAACTTTTAAACTTAGATATACCATATGCTGTTCATACATTTCCCACAGAATACGGTCATTTTCACCTATATTTCTCTGCCAAGATATTACCAATTCTACTATATCTGCCCCAATACAAGATATCCCACTCAATTAATTTCAATGACATAAAAGAAAACACTCAATCTACTATATCAACAAGAAAAAACAACATATTCACTATTCAGTATTGAAGGGTTTGAATATTACGATTGTTCAAATGGTAACAGAAACCTTATAAGTGATACCAAAATCTTCCTAATCAAGGCTGAAATTCTACTGAATGCTCAACATCAATATAGGAGATGCACTAATTCTAGTAGTCACCCCTGGAGAGGTCATATATTTTTTCCAGTCGTGATGGACTACTTATTATCATTTGCTGTAACATCTGTTAACGCAGAGTGATCATTTTCAAAACTAAAGAGAATATATAGAGCAGACCGTCATAATTTGGATAATCGTACAGTTTAAACAATCTGAACTGTGTTAGTTCAGATTGTTCCGATTTGGAGTTTGATATTCTAAAGGACTTTACTTCTACGCTATTATGGAAAGCTTTAGGATATGTAGAAAGGTTTGGTGCATAACACCTTTAGCTATATAAAGCGAAGATGTTATGTAAATTATGTAAATTAGAAAAGTGTGGTATTTTGATTATATAAAGAAAAACAAATTTGTTTTATAACAATTTTAAGAAATGTGGACAACCAGTTGCGGTTCGAAAAAGGGCCTGTCGGTAGACAGAGAGAGATATCTTACAGGAAACAGAGGTTCGCAACGTTCGGTTCGCTGCGCTCACCTTACATTGCTCAATAATCTAGAAATGTGCCTTTCAATAAAACAGAGCTATTCTTTTCTGTTTTGTTATTAAATATATTGTTCTTATATATAAGTATTTTCAAACTTAAAGTGTCATATGTTTTTTTTTTTTGTACCAACAAACTTTCTTGATTCTGGGATATTCCACTAAGCACACCCCTACATGGCAGTGGATATCTTCTTTAAAGGTACATTCTAATTTCCTTACACTGAAAATAAAGTATAAGGAGTAGAAATATGTCTAAGATAATATTTACTCCTCAATGATTTATTGACGTAGACCTTATAAAACATTGCAAAGTAAAAGTTGAAAGACCACGACTAACGTAATTAGATACTGGGTCCAATTAATTTCTAATGAAAAATTTCAACTCAATAGGAAGACTCATGTTCATTCGCTCAGAATTTATTGCACAACAGCGTCGTTTAGTCGGACATTGCTTTCGTGGTGCCTGGCAGCAGTGAAATTCCGCTCAATGCTGCTGTGCCTTGCAGCCAGAAAAGCAACAGTGCACAATAAATTCTTGTTCGAGAAAAATTTTTGCTATATAAGCTGCATCAAATTCAGATCTGGATGATTCTATGCTATCTTTGGCAGTTAAATAAGCTGACTTTCACTATATTTTTAGAAGTCAATTACTGAATTTTAAACTTAACGGAAAAATGAATTTCATTTTGAGATGTACATTTTTAATGAAAATGATTTTTACTGTAGCTAAAGCGTCAGCATATGGGGTTGGGGTTTACATTGAGTCGAAGGATTGGAAATTATCGGTGTTTGTTAGCGCACTTATCGCATTGAACGAATTTGCTGTTACTATATATAATTCGTATTCTAGAAAATTGATACTTGCAGAAACTTCATCTACCATATTACCAACTAAAAACAAATATGAAGAATACAAAATTGAGAAAACTTTATTATCCCCTTGTAATCAAGTCAACATTAATATCCTATGGCTCAAATTCACTATTATAATTTCATTAGCTTTTTTCCTTAGAGTCACCATATCCAAAAGGAATTTACCAATTGCATTTTGTATAGATTACTTGCTGATAGAATTACATCGTTATCTTGGCAGAGTTTATTGTGGCTTATTTCCTTTTGATAGTATCATAGTTGAATTATTATCAAAAAAGCCACTGGAATGCTCCAAGAATTGGTCTAACCAGATAATAATTACTGTGGCTTTACTTATTGAACTATTTCGATCGATTATTATTGTATGTGCATTTATGGTGACTGCAGTGGTAATTCCATTCTTCGCTTTTGATGAGATCAGAACTTATTATAATCACACGAAAATTTCAGAAATGGAAACTTTGACGCTAAAATTCAAGATTGTTAATAGGATTAAGCCTGTTATGGAAAGGTACCCTAAGTATTTCATCGCATTATGGTGTAATTTTATCTTTTATGTTCAATATTTTATTTAAAGTAGGTAATTCGAAACAGAATAATAAAGGGGAGGCTATTTACCAGCTTCAAGGTTATCAATTGTAATTTACAGAAATTTCTACATCTAAAAAAGTACAGTTGTAAAGTTTTCATCATTATATAGACTAACATATAATACTGTGATATATGAACCGTGTTTTTTTTTTATAATGAACGATTTCTTATACAGAAGCAACTCATAGTGTCAAAACATATATTCACACCATATTGACGGAGATGAGAAATAAGATAAACGAGTGCAAGCTGAGGTAGCAAGAGTTGAAATAGGTTTAACAAATTCAGCCACATCTATCCCTGCCAGTAATGTCAAGAGAAGAACACTGAACATAGTGGTTGACGACTTGAATTATGGAGAACACCCAATGGACCGATATGTCAGCTAACTCACGCTTGTATATTTGGTCAAATTTTAAATGTATTTAAGTGATAATACAGCTTCACTGTAGAAATTGTGGCAGATGTGTGTTCATCTATAGAAATGGTATCAGTTATAATGTGAAATCTTCTATAAAACACATACTGGATTGTAAATTAGCGTTTTTGGACAACCTAAATGGTTCTGTTATGGATATTAAATTTTCTGGTGCAAATGCTTCTAAAACGGATGCCGATCAGGTGTCGGTTGAAATCTTGAAGGTCACTTTCAACAACACTACTCATATCGAGATGATTGTTGCTTTCACGGTTAGGGATCACATAGTTTTGAACTCCCTGGATGATTCATATGATAGAGCTATATATTGTGGTATACAATTACCAGAAAACCTTCCGACGCTGATAATTTAAAATGAAACAAAAGGAAGACAATTAATCTCTTCGATGTAAGAAAAACCTTCGATGAATTGACAGAAGAAGAAAGGATTACTAAGTAGTGACTATTAACGTTGTTATTGATAGTGCTGGACATTGTGATGGTTTCCAGTTTGTTATATTAAATGTATATAGTTACGTAGTCGAGATCTTGTATATATTACTTTCACATTAAATCGTTCATTCTAGGAGAACTCCGACATTAGTGCCTTCATAATTATCTTAGACTCCTTATATATATATATCAAGGATATTATCTTTAGTTAGAAATGTGGGTCTTTGCAATATTGCTATTATGTTATAACCCCCATTATAAAATTTGCGGCCCTATCTCACGATACACATTTGTCGAAGGTTCTGACCCAGAGGTTCACTCTACATTATATATATGAGTAGCTAATATGTATTTCGATTACTCTACGATGCTAACATAATCCCTTGATATTATGTTAGCTTCTCAATCTATTATCTTGTTAGTAACTTTTCCATTCACCCCCTGTTACCATATTTTGTCTTATCTTACCTTTACTGTCAGTTGGATATATTCGTTCCAACAATTATCACTACAAAAGACCCCGTTATAACCAGCACCAAAAGCAATTTTCACCTGCTCGAACTAAATTCCTACCTTTTTTATAAAATTATTTGTTGGAACACTTACGAAGGTTAAAGGTTTTCATTTACTCTGTAGGAATATTGAAGGCAATTGGCATAACCGGACCAGAACCACGATCTCTGCTGATGTGCAACATCTCACATCCAGGAGCAAGTGACAACATCCACTAAACTGCCAGCACTCAGGACTTCAAAGAAACAATGCATTATATGGATTCTTTGCTTAAAGTAGGCATGACAAACTACGAAATTTTTAATCCTGCCTAACCCAACCCTACGCTTTAACCCGTAACATGCTTGTATTCAAATAATAAGCGTAACAGATACCTCAGTCACCTCTCCGTGACTGCATGCTTCGTCGTCGTTTTGGTTTACTATTTTTCCCACCAACTGCAGTTTCTTCTCGAGACTGTTGGGTGTGTTCCAAAAAACTTTTCAGTTGCATAATACAATGATCGATAAGTATATAAATGGTTCCTTATTTCTTTTTATTCTCTTTATCGTCTTTCGTGCATTAAATAGATGATTAATTCATGGTAATCATATAAAAAATCGAGAACAAGCAGGAATTATTAGAAGTCTCATATTCGAACTGGTAATACTATGCCTCTTAATACACGTCAAATAAAATTACTTTCAGCACTATTAACAGCCATCCTATTTCTCTGTTTTTTCACTGCATTTAGGGTAGAACATATTGATAGAATGGTAGGAATATTAACTGAAGAAATATCACAATCTAATTGGACACCAAATGTATAACGTGATATCAGTAGTTTTCATGCTGTTAGTGAAGCGGTGGCGTATTTTGGTTAGATCGCAACACCATTTGTGCTACCTAACAATAAAACTTATAATCCAAATGGTACGTCCAAGAGAAATGAATGGCAATGGTTTGGAATATACCTACTTAGACTGGTCAGGAAGGTTTCGCGATCAGACAGCTAGTAGCTAAATGTCACAATTGGTCCAGAATGGACCTTGGGACCAAGCTGATTGCTTAGTTGGAGCGGTCTCATCGTGTATATCCATTTTAACCTTCTATCAATTGTTGGTAACTCACGTGGTGGAATTAGGATTTGAAATGTCTGAAAGTTCAAAATATTTTGATAAATGAGATAGAGATTTCCATTCTAAAATGTCTTCAGTAGTGGGAAATGTCACAGATAGCGTTGGTCCTCCAGTGGCTTTTTTGATGCACAATAATGGCATTTATGCTCTTTGTACGTTAACGAGCTATCCCATATTGGTATTACAGTACGGTAGCAAATCATATTATCACATGCGTTTGATGCTTAATAAGGATCTATTGGCAATATATTGCTTAAAACTAGTGAGCATTTTGGATCAAAAGATAAATAAAAGAAATGAAATATTCACCCCAGGGTGGTCTTAATGCAGCAGGATATCATATTGATGAGGTAGCTGATTGATCTACAGTCAATGATTACGGAACTATTAATCGTCAAATTAGTTGTCAATATGATGGAGGTGCACATGCTTATGATTTCTAGGGATGGTATTATAATCATAATAGGCCATTGACAACAGGATGATTGTATACATATCAGTATCATCCTTACGATGATCCTAAAGCAACTCTTCGTTGGTCCCATATCATGACCTGCTCTCCCAACTTAGACTCGTTTATTGATAGAAATTCTCGTTTCCAACAGGTTGAGCATTTGGTTCGGTGGTATTTTGATTCTTTTTTCTTAATTTATTATACAATTAATATACAGTAATTTCTTCGTACTCTCTTTCCAAAGGAATTATTTTATTTACAAGTTTTATATTACAAACCTCTGTCTTTATATACTTGAGGTTTAGGGAGATATAATTTATTATTCAAATTTACGAACTTCACATTCGAATGTCGTCATACAAGTCTATCCATTTATATTTAATTGCGTAGTATATTCTACGTTTGTTATGCTCTTATGGTTGTCTTGTACTATACATCCTTAGAATATTAAGCTCAGTACATACTGACAACTTCAACGCCATGACAAGAAATTGGAAGATTCAAAAGCAAAGCTTTTCATAGTGGGGTGCTACTACAGTTTCTTGATTTCACAAAAATGCAAAATGCTTCAATTTCCATCGAGATATTACCGAAGAAACAACAAATAAATGATCGAATTCATTAACAGATATAAATATCCTATCATATTTAGCTCAACAATCACATACACATATAAACATAGCTCAACTGAATAAAACATATGTCATCTATACTTTCCTCCATCACAGTTAACTGCTAGACGATGAACAGAATATTTTCAATGCACACTCACAAATGTTGTCAATAGCGAGACAGAGTGGCTTCTCGAACGGAATAAAGTTTAAAATAACAAAATGACGATACGTATTTATATAAATATATCAAATTTAATGAATGAAACATTTTACTTGTTTAAGATGCAACCATCGAGGATGGAAGTTCTAAATAACCCAGCAGCCAGATGTAATTAAATTGATAATGAAAGAGAAGAGTCCTGGAAAATGCCTCCCCAGATATCTGACGAACTGTTAATGCATTTTTTCAGCATCGTGAACATGATGTGATGTCATTACCCAGTGAAATATAATATACTATAAATTAAGTATCGCATTAGTATATCAACAATATGCACTCACGACTATTTTTTTTTAAATGAAAATTAAAAAATAATTAAAATATTAAGTTTAACTATTACAGTTATACCAACCTGTTAATCCACCACAGCCTTCATCGTAACAACCTTTAAATTGACCACCACAACTTGAGTATTGGGCTTGTTCGTTGGCACCAATTAATAAAGTACCCTTCCATGTTCCACCGTGTTTCATAGTAATACAATAAATATTACAGTCCCATTCACCTTCCAATTTACGAAGTACGGCATTGATAGCACCAGCGATTGTCTTTTGTTCAGCTGTTGTACCTCAATCACCACCACTGGCCCAATATCTATAATAGAGACCTCCTTGCTGGCCATGAATTTCAGAACATTGCTTTGAAGTAGCTAATTGTTTAATTTTGAATGCAATGTCCCAGATATTTTCCATACCATCCCAAATTATATTAGCACACGCCACTGCACCTGTAACCCATGTTGCACAGGCACGAATATCCCTTCTCTTTTGTAACTCAAGTGAATTGTCAAAGAATAAGTTAAATGTATCCCTGTAAGTAATGTTGAACCAATCAGTGTTATCATTCCTTTTTTCAATTTGACCGGCCTCCATTTATTCAAAAGCAGAAAGATCAACATCGATATGAGCATTTGCAATAATAGTACCATCTTCATTTGCTAGGATTGGGAAGAGGAACCATTACCACCTCTACTAGTTGGCCCATAACGAGCCAAGGAAAGTGTCGGCCATAATGAAAATAACAACACCTGTGATTAGCAAAGCAATTGAAAATGGGAGAAATTTAAAAGCATAGTGTAATGGAGAAAGAACACTAATAATAATAAAACTTATAATAATAGTAGAAATAATGCTAACCATAAAAAAGTAATGGTATTCTTAATTGGATGTTAGAATAATTATGTCCTACTTTCAGCAGAAGAAGTTTATGAAAAACTTTGAAAAGAGAAACCTCCTTTTTAATCATTTCGAGGAAATATTTATCATCTTATATGTCTAGAAATGTTTAATCTTACGAATGTGAAATTTATTGTCTGAGGTTTGACGACATATCAAAAATAGACGAGCCAACTTTGTTTATTACTATTGGACAACGTAACCCAACCAGAACCACTTTGGACTAACACTCATTTAGAGGTCGAAGGATTCCATATTTGACCTTATCTTTTTATTTTCTTATTTTGCGTTTATAGATACATTCTCGCTTGAAAAGGCTGACTGCAATGGCAAAATAGATTCCCCGGCGATAAAGGTAAAACTTGTGGAAACATAGAATAAGGCCGTTATAAAATACGGAAATGGATAATATTGTTAGTGATGATAAAAGCACTCTAGATCAATATAAGTGAAGATAGTTGAAATAATGGAGGTTTAAAGCTAAGAGATGGTCTTGATTGAAAACAATGTAAAATATGTTATTGATGGAACTCCAGGATGAGAATTATGAAACAAAATCGGAATAGAGATCACAATAAGTTACACATGATACAAAAGTGGGGAAAAACTACTGAGGCTTCTCTGAAGAAATACTAGCCAACCTTATTGGAGATTATTGGAGATAAATGAACTGATGCAGTAAAGAAAGAAAATCATAGTTCCGGAAGAAACCAAGTATTATATCGAAAGAGAATAATTTCCATCAAAGGATATTACGGAAGTTTTACTTCCATATAGCATAAGATATATTTGTACATTTCTATATAGGACACAAGTATATTTTACTTTATATAACTGCGTAACTAAAAAAATAACTAAAAAAAACTAGAACAATGTTTTCATCTAGTAACATCAATTCTGTTCAGGAAGCTGACGTTGATGGCGCTTCTTCGGCTTCGATTGAGTTATCTCAAAAGATACATCCCAAATTATACAACTTTCTACATATTACATGTTGTACTCTCTCTCACGTAATAAGGGAGGGGAAGCTCTGTTGGAACACACCAACGTACAAACGTGCTGTTCTAGTAATAGATATGCAATCATATACTACTATTTCTATCAATTCCAATGTTGTAGCAATTATACTTACTAACAACACATTACCAGTTCTGTCTTCACCTAAAGAATGTGTATAGTCAACATATATTAATTTCAATTAGCTAAAACTTCTCTCCGTATATACGGGGGTTACATTGATCAATAGTATATATTGTACCAATACTGGTAGTGCAGAATGCGCTGTCATATAAGAACCGGGATCCCTTGTTCTTATCTCTTTTAGTTATAATCGAACAATTTCAAAAGAAAATTTACTTTTTAAAATAATAAGGTTGTCTCTCTCTTTTTTAAAGGATGTCTTTTTAATTTTCCAATTTCCTTCTACAATGTTTAAATTACCCCCAGAAGCATCAAAGGTTACTTTCATTTTGTCTGCACATTTTTTATAATTTCTTCACTATTGATTGCGTAAAACAGTTGAACTCACGTACTTCCTTTTCTGCAATATATTCGATATTTTTTACAAGGTTGGGCGACACGCAGGTAGGAGGTTTAAGTTTTGCATGACGTTCGCAATGCATCTCTCGTATTGTTGGAACTTTATTTATAATCCTCCTCCTCTTTATCAAAGAAAATGACTAAAATATTACTCTATATTACGTCATGCTCCCCAACCACATACTCATTTATTTGAAGTCTCATCTTTTTAAACGTTAGATGAATATGTGTTCCTTCAGAGTAAATGAGGTTCTGATGAATGTTTTCTAAGTTTGTATTGCTTGATACTTTATTAAATAATTCTGTCTTTCTCTACATTGCGTTCCACTTTTTCCATGTACGAAACTGTATCTGTTTTAGACAGGTGTATGAATAGGGATAACTGAGCACCTAATGAAAGGATTATTATGCAGACAGAAATGTGATGTTTGAATAAGTTAGCGTCCATTTCTAAGGAATTGCTAAGATTAATGATTACTGGAATCACCAACCAAGACATTGATACATAGAGACACCAGCGAAGAAGGGTTTTATTTCCAGGTTGTTTTAGGTTAAAAAAATAAACGAGTGCGAAACTTATAATCACATATCCTAATAGTACTAACAGGGGTGTTCTTGAATATTGTTTGGAATCCATCCTATAACTTCCCGGGATGTAAAATAAGGATAAGTATGGTGAATGAGAACAAATTGAACTAGATAATCTCTGGTATATGTTATTATGTTTTTCAGATAGTTTCCACGAATAATAATTCAGCTCACCGATAACATTATTTGACACAATTCTCAGCTTTTAGGCAATAAATAAATAAGAAAAAGTATATATAAGGATATATGGAAATTCCGTAGCATCACAAAGGTATCTTATTTTGAAGATATCACCAGCAATCTATCCATATAAAATTTGCATTCGTATAATTGAGATAGAGGCAACACCGACAGTTAGTTAACTAGACGTTCCCAAAAAAAAAAAGGAGGGACTACAATGAGAAACGAATATTTTTGCGAGGTTTTCTCTGTAATTTTTTCACCTGTCTTCGCAAAAAATATTTGGTGTCGGTCTTGTAATTAAAGAGCATTTTATAACAACCACTGTATGTTCGTAATACTAATTGTTCTATAAGAATATTTGTCTGTATGGGGGGATCTTGAATTTTACTTTCGAACATGGGGCAGCTTCTCTTTCAACTTAGGCAACACTATTAATAATATATCTTAATGCATCTTTAAAGTTAACTCAGGTAATTTAAGCACTATATGTCAGAAACTTCTGTGATTATACCAGTTTGTTTTCGGAATGCCACCGGCTTAAATGCAATAACCTAAGTGATACATATCAATGGCAGATAAAAATTTATTTCTAATGTAGAGCAATCATAATTTGTTAACTTTTCTTCTTAATGATATGTCAATAAGTGTATTCTGTGTGTGTTGAACAGGCGCAAAAAATGCTCAGAAAATAAAGTCGCTATTACTTATTTGATATATTCGTACATAATTAATTATAAACCTGATACACATGATATGCTGACCTATTAATTGCATAAAACTGGGTTTATATGTTATTACAGAAATGAACTACCTAAATTGCTGTTCTTGTTATTAACTCACATCATCGTCATGCGTGTACGTAGAACAAGAAAAACCAATATTTGAAAATCTCTTATTGTTATTATTGCTGCTCATATTTTTCTCTACAATTCCATAAGTGCTCGGTGATTTTACACGAATAACAAACAGACAACTGTGAACAATAGTTTCGAATGAGTAAATCATTCGACTCCTATGGAGAATATGTATTATGTAATAAAGGACTCGCGCATTGGAGGTCTTAGAAATGGGGGGTGAATCATTTTATTTCCTCAAGATTCTCTATGACTATAAACTCCTTTTAAAAGATGTGGGTCAAATACATATATATCTGATTTACGTATGATGAGATATTAAAATGTGGGAAGCATATTTCTAAAACTGTTTTCTTTGATGTATTGCACGTAATATTTTGGTATCATTATAATGAGAAATTAATAACTCAAAAAAAACTTTATTGATTCATTAATCTTTGATTATTATTCCAATTGGGATATCACTTCACAACACATACTTAAATTCGGTTTACATAGCGCATTTGATAGAATGTTTTCCACTCATTAAAAAAATACTTACCTCCTTTTTTCGTTCCATTTTGGCATTGTCACATTATCTAATTTGTTCGTACCTTCAAATTAAGATATATTTTTGCGAACTATCTGTAGAAATGACTAACATATTGATATTAAGAATCATGGAAAAGATAGCCATAAATACTTATATATGTATTTGCCTTTAAGAGAGGAGATTAGAGCCGTTGCTATAACAACAACAGTTATAACAAGTAACTTGTGATGGTTATACTTTGGACCGATATTCAGAAGAATAATTATTGCTTTTTGATACAAATATTTTTTTGTAAAACGCCTTAAATCCGAACTAGTTAAATATAACATATCTAACAAGTCGAATCTAAAATTGTATCAGGTCTTAACCATTGCAGGTGTAAATGTTCGAAAATAAAGACGTAGAAACTACATATCTCCTCACCAGTGACTTCTTATATACATACAAGTAGTTATTTTGTTTAATTACAAAAAATCCATAAGGGCCATCACTCCATTACGTACTCCGGATAATTGAACTTCCCTATTACTTGTGCACGTACCCTTTTTTTTTGTTCTCCAGCTATACCCATTTCCTCCGTTTCCTCTTTTGTTAGATAGCTTTCAGTCCTATCGAATCTCCATTAACGCACCGGAGCGCATTGATAAACTGCTCGTTGCAGAAAAGACGAAATGAGAAAATGATCTACAAATTAAAGTTATTGTGATATTTCCGGAGAAAGCGACTAACGGCTAAGATTTACCTGCATGTTCTTAAAGAAAAAGAGGAGCTCACCACGATTTATAAAGGTACGAAGAATTCTTTGTCAAGGTTAATCAGTTTTCATTTACTTCCGAGGGACCTTTCCTTTTTTTGGTTTCTTTTGTGTTTTCTTGCCACGGAATATTATTGTCTTATTTAATCTAAACGATCTAAATATATGTATATATATTTTTTTTCTTACTTAAAAGATCAGAACAGTTTACCATTAAATTAGACTGGATTTCACACAGTGTTAGCCTTAAGTAATTTCCCCGCATATTGAAATTTACATAATTTGAGATACTCCGCTTAATTACTGCTCTAATAAATCAAAACAGTGTTACTATATATCATTAAATAATATATAACGGGAAAATAGGGACCTCACATTACATAATCGATTACTAGAGAAAGAAATATTGTTACAATTTAGGAAATCTTGTGTATGATTAACTGAGGGGTACTGCTGTAAACGCGCCCTGTTCTGATAGTTCTTCCTTTTAAACATGTGGAATGAGTTATATTGTTATTTATTTCCAGATAGTCTATATGGACCCGTTATTGTCCGTTAAGAGACTTACATCGACCCTTGATTTCTTTGCAGATCATTTTATATATCAGTGTCCACAGATGTTAATAGAGAGAATGACCTATTTTCAGATATTTGTTAAGTACATAGTAGGTAGCACCCCTTCTTAAGCATTGGAAACAATGGATTTATTACCGTAACTTGAGATGTTTTCGATACGTCATGGTTTAAATAAGTTCCATCAAAACTAATGGTTGCTGGGAATCCTGAAGTGTAGAACTTGTTTAATGGAATGTTCATTAACGAAGTTTTTAATTAAAATACTCCCTTAATATTGTATTGTTTTTTATGCAGAAATTTGAAAATCTTGTAAATATTTCTCGCTATTAATCTATCTTATTTTCCATCAAAAGATATGTATTTCAAACCATTTTCTTGGGATCTCATTTATAATTCTTTGAATTATATTTGTTAATCACAAGGGCCCACTAAAGAGGGGAAGTTTTCTCATTTATTTATTCTTATATTTTTTAGCTTGTTGAAAATCTGCATAGAATCAAACATTGTGAATGGCCAAAAATATTCTTCTTGAATTACATTAATAAAATTTCCTTATCCGTATTTCTCCAATCACTCTTCTTAAGAATTAATATATAAGAAAGGAATTGTTTTATATTTAAATAAATTATTTTCTTTACTTGATCTTATTTTAATTATTTGAAAGATTATATATATACCTTCATAATATTTTATATAAAAATAACAATATATTTTAAGATAACATAACATCATATATTAAAATCAATAACTATGATATTAATATTTTCAATAAAATTTATTGCAATTATATTGCAATTCCAATTTGCTTTAGCTGGTATATTTACATCTAAATATGCACTTTCAAGTAAAGAACAAGATGAAATGGTGGCCGCTTTAACCAACAAGAGAAATTATCATGTTGATACACCAAAGGTAACATGGTTGAAGAAAGCTGCTAATTCAGCAATTGATTTAGCAGGTAGTTATAAGTGTGATCAAGATAATTCGTTTACGAACGGTGCTTATGGTTTCACGGTTTCGGTTGGTTCAAGTGATATAACTGAAGTTGTTGACGGCTGGTACTCCGGTGTACAATATTACGATTATGCTCAGCCGCAATTAACCAGTGAGAATAGAGATTTCGTTCAAGTCGTTTGGAAAGAAAGTACACAGGTTGGCTGTGCTAAAAGAACATGTGGCTCAAATACTGTCTATATCTGTCAATACTCTCCACCTGGTGCATATGTTAATTCTGAACAGTTACTTGCTAATGTTGGTGACTTACACGCGCAAACTGCTACCAATACTGAAACTGCTACTGAAACTGCAACAGCAACTGAGACTGCAACAGCAACTGAGACTGCAACGCAAACACATACTGAAGTGACAACCGACACAGATACTATTACACATACTCAAGTAACAACAGAGACTGGTACTGTCACTCATACTGAAGTCACTACAGAGACTGGTACTGTCACTCACACATTGGCAACAACTGATACACATACTGTTACTCAAACAGAAGTCAGTAGTCATACGCACACAGAAAGTTATACAGCAACAGAGACGGTTACTGATATTTCAACCCTAACATTATTAAGTACAGCTACAATCAGTGAAACAATAACTGAGCCAGTGACAGATACTGTAACACAAACGCTGTATTCCACTGAGACTAATAATCACACCTTGACTGATACGTTTACATTATTAGCCACCGAGACTATTGAGAGGACAACAACTTTAATTAGTTCTAACTTTGTAACTGATACAATTTATCAAACTAACACAGTAAATTATACCTTAGTTAATACTGATACTGAGACAGAAACTTATCATACAACTGAAACGTTACATTATACAGTAATTTCTACAACTACTGATACAACTGTCTCGACGGAGCTACTGGTTACAACATCGCATACAACTGTTATTGAAACTTCTTCCGTATTGGTATTGTCAACTGAAACATCCTATTTTACAGAGACATTGACATTTACAAATGACAATCACTACACAACCACAGACGTTACTACAACTACTGAAACTTCAACTGAAACAGAAAGTATCACCGACACTATTATATCTACCATTACTCAATTGGTTCCAACATCTGTTACTGCTTCATTCACTGAAACTAAAACTGAAACTGAGACTGAAACTAAAACTGAGACTGAGACTGAGACTGAGACATATACACAAGCTGAAACCATGACTGAAACTGCTACTACCACAGAGACTATGATTGAAACCACCACTAAGACTCAAACCCAAACTCAAACTGAGACTGCTACAGAAACCGAAACTCAAACGCTAACTTCGACTGATATTACTATTACTACTGCTACTGAGACCCAAATAGTCATGGCTTCTACTAATACTCAAACTCTGACTGAAACATCAACAGTAACATTTACTGATATCTCCAATTCAATATCAACAAAGACGATTACAGCCATTCTGACCGAAACAATTTTAGGTACTGCTACAATAACTGATTCGCATACTTCCACAGAAACAGTAACTTTAACTATTACAATATACGATCAATCATCTAGCTCTTCATTTGATTTCATCACTTCTTCATCTGGTACAACTTCATTTAATTCAGCTACCACTGAAACACAAGCCAGTGGCACTTCTACAGACTTTGGGAGTTCAATTATCAGCACTGATGTAACTAGTGACACTAATGCCTCGCAAATTACTACAACTGATGGTAATGGCAATGCCTCTCAAACTACTACAACCGACGGTAATGGTAGTGCTACTGCAACCGATGGTAATGGTAATGCTTCTCAAACTACTACTACTGGTGAAGGTAACGGTAATGGTAGTGCTACTGCAACCGACGGTAATGGTAATGCTTCTCAAACTACTACAACTGGTGGTGAAGGTAATGCCTCCCAAACTACTACAACTGGTGGTGAAGGTAATGCCTCCCAAACTACTACAACTGGTGGTGAAGGTAATGCCTCTCAAACTACTACTACTGGTGGTGAAGGTAACGGTAATGGTAGTGCTACTGCAACCGACGGTAATGGCAATGCTTCTCAAACTACTACAACCGATGGTAATGGTAACGGTAACAGCGCTACTACAACCGATGGTAATGGCAATGCTTCTCAAACTACTACAACCGATGGTAATGGTAACGGTAACAGCGCTACTACAACCGATGGTAATGGTAATGCCTCTCAAACTACTACTACTGGTGAAGGTAACGGTAATGGTAGTGCTACTGCAACCGACAGTAACGGTAATGGTAATGGTAACGGTAATGGTAATGGTAACGGTAATGGTGCTATCGCAACTGATGATAACACAAAACCAACTTACGATGTTCATTCAACCAGTGCTAGTAGTGCCGAGGTTTATTCATCCTCGAGTTCTTCCGTTAATGGTACCTCTTCTACCATTCAATTTACTTCTTCAGGAACTTCACCAGTTAGCACTTCTTATCCATCTGAAAATAATGAAAACGGTTCCGATTCAGGATATTCAGAAGGGAATAGTCTTAATAATCAAGTTTTAGGCAAAGATGTTGATAATGATACAAACTATGTCCGTGAAAATACAGATGAATCATATCAATCCTTCGATCCAAATAACTCTTTGAACTCCCAACAAACTAAGAGTGGTGGTTCTTCCGGTATAGATGGTACAACCACAATTAGTCCAGTATTCTCTTCTTCTGCGATTTCAACTGGTTCTGATGTAGAATATGCTAATAGTAATGGTAACTCGGTATCTTCAACAGCATCTGATGAATACTACAACGGAATGGAATATGATCTTTACAATGATGTTCCTATCGTGGCCAATAGTGGTTATAATATAAAGGTGAATACTTATTACTTATTAACATCGTTTATTGCATTAATGATTTTTTTCTTATGACCAATTAATTTTATTCTTTTTTCTCTAACCTTTTTAAACATTGCATTTTCGTCTGACTATAGTCATAACACTAAGTTTTCGCTAAAATGTCTTTTACAATTTTTTAGTTCTTCTTATTTTTATACTTTTCTGCATATAATTAATACTTACTTACATATTTTAATGATATTTGAAAATAATCCTCAAGATAATCAATTGCATCTGTCAGCCTTGTTGTTGTTGTGAATTTGTCAGTCTAAATTTTCTGAGATCGCTATTAATCCGGAAATAGTATTACACTGAGACTTCCTAGGAAACTTTCTCACATCACATAATATATGACAAGTTTAAATTATGAAGTTTTAATTATTTATAAATATTTATGCCGATGACAGGTTTCTTATATATATGTAAATACTCATTATCATAAAGCTGATCCATGTTCGTTAATATTTAGAATGAATTGTTCTACAAATGCAATTGCTTGTAGATGATGATCCATTACGAAGTGTTCATTTACGGAATGAGTTGTATCAAGAATATCAAATGGAACAATGGAACCGATAAATCTATATATGTGGTTTGTCACATTCCAGAAATGTTTAGAGTCAGTATTACCTGGTGAAAGAGCAGGAGCCATGAAAAGGTTTGGTTCTTCTGGTTTACCCATAGAATCCTCAAAGACATATTGAACGGTCCCTGTTAAAATATCCCATAATTTACCAGTTGGGGGAGTAATTGGAGCAGGTTCTAAAGATCCAAGCGTTTCAATATCTATGAAAGCAGGTGCGATTTTCTTATTTGGTGTTACTGAGAATATTGTTTCATTATTGATACGAATATTATAGTTATATTTGGATGCGATAGGTTTAGCTAAAGAGATGAAATGTTGGATAGTTTGATTGACAGATGATTCTATTTCGATTCTGTGATTAACTAAGAAATTGACAGATTCTGGTAGAGCGTTAGCTTTATTACCTCCATGAATCACATCTATGGCTTGAGTAGTCCTAAAGTAATATTTGAAACCGTTCTGAGCATCTAATAATTTACCTAAAGCATATTCTGCTACACTATTATTCCTAGCGGTACGAATTAACCATTCTAAATATTTTGGGAAACTTAAAGAGTGTTCTGCTGCACAATTTAGAAATTCATAAGTCGGATTTGTTACTTTAAAATTTGATTTGAACGGGAATTTTTCTAAAGCGCTGATTAATTCACCTGCTACGCCTATATGAGTATGATCTGGAGGTTGAGATGAATGGCCTGTTCTTCCAGGTCCGGTGCCACTTAATTGAATAGATAAATCTAAGTAACCCTTTTCGGTGTTTAATATTGCTGCGACAAAAGTTTTGTTATCCTTCAATGGTATAATACCTGCACCTTCATCGAATAAAGCTAGGATACTATCTTGACCGTATCTATCTAGGATTAATTTGGCTAGATGATGAGCACCTTGTAAACCACCAGTTTCTTCATCAGAACCATAGGATAATATGATTGTTCTTTCTGTTGTGAATCTTTTCAAGGATAATAAATGTTCTATAGCTTCCAATTGAGCAATTAATAAATTTTTAGCATCGAATGAGCCACGACCCCAAATTGTATCAGTATCTGAATCATAAAAACCTGAAAATGGTGGATATTTCCAATCATTAATTGTATTTTGTTCAATTGGAACAACATCGATATGAGCGGAAAATATTATAGGTTTTAAATTTTGATTTTTACCTTCCCAAGTATATAATAAGGATGCATTATTAACGATTTCTCTTTTCAAATATTTATGTACTAAAGGGAATTGTTGTAATAGATAATTATGAAATTTATACCACTGATTATAATAATCTGGATCATCTATTGGATTTGGATTATCATCATAAATTATTGTTGGTATTTGAATTGCACCTGAGAATTTTTTAATACTTCCATCTTTAAAATTTTGATCATGTAGAATTTCATGTATTAAAAAATTTTTATCACTTGTGAATAAAGGTAAAGTAGCTGGGCAATAATTTTTCTTAATTGAATCAGTAAATGGATTTAACATTGATATCTTTTGACCTATTAAAATTATTGATAATAAAGATAAGGATATTATGATAACATTTTTCAAATTTTTGAAATTTTGTATTACAGCTGTCTGGCTTGAATTACGTTTCTCACTTTTTGACATGTTTTATTATATGTATTTATTACTGCAATTTAATTAAAGAGAATAATATTATATTAAACAAACACTTGATTTTTTTTTTACAAAAATAAAAGAATAGAGAATAGGATATACTAATAACTTTTTTATAGATACAATTTTACTTGATTGCTAGTTTAAATAGTTTGTAATGTTGATTTATTTGACAGTCCGAAATTGAAGTGACAGTTATATCTAATTTGTTTATAGTTACTT
>PPOO01000937.1:28699-52313 GCA_003708545.1 Maudiozyma turicensis
CTATCCATTTCATGATTAATATTAATAAGGAACTGTTGAAATCATATCTGATGAATTCTTGTAATTGCAAATAGATCTGTACTATTCTATTTTCGTTCTCTAGAAGTGCATCATCAATTCTAGCAGATTTAAGCTCTACTGAATGGTTGAAATTGGAACATTTGGTTAATAGATATGACAACTGAGTAGATAGATCCTTGTTTATGTCTGCGTTACTTAAGAAAGTTAGCAAACAAGTCAATGCATGTGTTCTTGTTTTCAGATTTCTAAACAACTCCTCTTCATTTCTATATGTAAAAGAATGGGTCAAGAGGACCTTCCAGAATAGTAGTAGTTGAGCCTTTTGTGTAGATAAATATTGACAATCCTTATAATTCATCAAACCCGCTAATAAAATCCAGCATACTAAACCTTTGAAGTAAAGGTCACCATTTGTAGATGTTGTATGATTCTTGATAAAAGAGGTTGCAAACACGGTGATCCTCATAATTAGTTCATATGGAACATAATCCTTATCCATGGCACTCACCAGATTAGCAATGATTAATGCATGACCATGAAGTTGTGCAAATGATAAAATTGCTTTATTCTTATTGTCGAAAGTATTTGATAACTCGGACAGAGAATGGGAAATAACGGGGGTCAGTAAATCTGGGAAGTTAACCAAAAATATTTTGAGTACTCTGTTAGAGTACAAGCGAATAACATATAAATCAGAAATGGATAGTTTTATCAGTTGCTCTTTGACTTCGTCTCTCATTTTTAATCCATTTGTGAAAGATGATGATAGTGCCAACAGCAATAATTCAACAATGTCTAATTGTAGCATGATATACCATTGGTTTGTCTGTTCAGAATCGACCGTAATTGGGAAACTAATTCTATCACCTGTATTATTAATTAGAGATTCTTCAGACCTCAAGCCAAGTAATGTAAATAATATTTGAGTTTTAGAAGCTTCGGAAATATGTGGTAGAATAAGTTTGTGCAACGATTTGAACATGTTGAGCCACCTGATAATAGTTTCCGACCTTCTGTCGGTAGTATTTTTTAGTGAAAATACTGCACTTAAGCGTTGTAATATATACAGGTATTTACAGTCATGTAAGAATGAACTGTCCGCTAGTAGATTCATGGTTAAAAACTGTGTGACCGATTCAAAACAGCCTGCTCTAACATCTCTAGAATGAGAATGTCTAAATATTTTCACGTAAAATTCCAGTGCTTGCTCTAAATCAATAACCTTTTTGGTGAATTTATAATCAAATATTATCTCTGCTAACGCTTTTGCTGTGATTATTCTGGTATAATCGTTTGAAATACCATATACTGCAATTTCTGATTTCCAGAATTTAATATATATTGTTTCCATAATATCGTTGTTATGCTCTGTAATGTAACTTTCCTGTTTAAAAATGAAGGTCCAACATTCGATCAATGCGGAGATAAAATCAACTGGGTAATCAATTTGTTTATTGTTCATTTCTTCAAAGACAGATTTTGACAATTTCGTAAATTTAGACGAATATGTGGTATCAAAAAAGTTACCGTTTGTATTTCTAAACATGGAACGTAAAAGTTTTGATAATGTAACAGAATATAGAGCATGGAAATGTTTGCTCTTTTCTAGAATCTTTTTGATATTTTTGAAGATGATTGGTAATAAGAATGGAACTAACGAATGGATATCCTTTGCAAAAAGTTCAAATAGTTGTATTAGGCATGTTGCTGCCAATTCCTTTGGGAAGGTATAAGTATATGTTTTTTTTGAGTTTGATTTTTTGTTCTTTGATTTATCATCTTTATCCTGTTCGGATACATTTTCTTCAGCTAGTATATTTGACATCAGCTCAGCAGTATTATATATTTTCCCCATATTTTCAGAGCTTATCCTACATAAGCTAGAGCATAGTAATTGAGATGTTGCAATTGATATGTTATGAGATTCAAGGTTGGTTAAATCTTCAATTTCAGTTATATGTTTTGAAAATTTGGACAATTCTTCAATGATCTCCAAAGGCAATTCCTCTGTTTTATTTTCTTGGTTGGTGTCATCGATTACTTCTTCAAAGTTAATTCTTAACCAACTAGAGATATCATGGCGTACGTTTGTAGAGGTTTCTACAACATCCTTCAGAGATTTTTGTTCACTCATAACCAATGAGACAGCAGCGAAGGAATTCGAAATTTAGCTATATTATAACTTAGGGAAAGTTGGTATCGTTTAATCGAACCCAAGTACTGCTGGTAAAATATATCTAGAATTATGATGATCTTCTTTAGTAATAACTTATTTCTCTTCTAAAATGTCGTCGAAACATCCACTATGTACTGTGAAGGTTTCCAAAAATGTCTTGGTCTCGAATGTTCGCTGTTGTTGTCTCGCGCAGTAGATTAATATTTCACCGAAGAAAGGGAAATAAAGTAAATAATCTATTAAAAACTATTGATAGTTTTATTAGAATAACCATTCCGGATGACCCTAGTTCTTGTAATGACTATTCATTAAAACCAATTTAACTAAAACAATCGATACATTTTTCTGACGCTGTGGGTTCTATGAACTATAAATTTGAAAATTTTATACAACTATTTATTTAGAGATTCATTTTTTATCCATTTTCATATAATTTTTATCTTATTCGTATTTTTTTTACTTATTTAAATATTTGAATAGTTATATATATATTATGCAGAGTTGAGGTATATGTTAGAACTGTTGGTACCTATATATTTGTTTAATTTTAATTTTGTTTCTGTTACTTTTGTCTATGTGTATGTCTATGATTTGTTCGTATCCCTTTTGTTTTCTTTTTTTTTTTTCATGCCAAAATTCGTTAACTTATAATGTAAATTTCGAACTCTTACAATTACCAGTTAATATATTCTTTGGATATGAATAACCTGCAGCTTCCCATGAAGTTAAGTTAGGGTTTGAATAAACATTCAAATGATCTTGGATATAATCGTAAGTTGGGTAATCAGATGGATCACATGTTATAGATTGAGCACTTGGAGGTTGATATAATCTAACATAATCAACGGACATTGTAACAGGGAAGAAAATCATTCTCCAATCAATATAAGCCCAATTATTTGAGATACCTAAATTCATAATAATGGACATTGGTTCTTTACTGATTCTTCTCCAACCAATGTTACCATTTGGATGCAAAGAAGTTGAATACACTGTAAATGTTGGATTATCACCAACGAACCAACGACAATAACCATCATCATCATCATTTAAATATTCAATGGCGAATTTTTGGAAATAACCAGCATCTTGACCAAATTGATACCATGTAGTATTTAAAGTTGAAACAGCCGAGACAGCTTGTTGGAATGGACCACCAGCGTAAGTATTCATATTGGTTATACTAAAATTATAAACTTCGATGAAATCATAATCCGGCATATACCAGATATCGAAGGGGGCAATTTGCATAGATTGTGAAGCAATACCGACATTTAAAGTAGTATCGACTTCACCTTCGATGATATCAATTTCTGGAGCACCTCTACCAACACCTTGATTTGGATGATCTTCATCATCACACGTACAAACGTTTAATTTTTGGCCTGGTAAATATGAGATACCATCTGGAGAACTCTGATTTGGTGTAATACCTGCATCACAAGACTCATAAGAATAAGGCCAAACACCTTCAGTTGAGGCTAAATAACCTGGTCTACCTAAATTACCCATTGTCCAAAGACCTGGCCATAAACCTGTAACACGACCATAATTTGGTAAATTTGCGGAAATTTCTAATATCCCTTGAGTGAAACATAACTTATTCCAACTTTGTAACATACCTGATCTGTAAAATAAATCATGATTTTTGAAAGCATCCATACGTAATTTAAGAGTACCATTAGTTGTTGTTGTTGCATCTGGATCATACCATTCTAAATCCTTTGTTGCATCATAATGAATATTTGGAGCAGTCCAAAATTGATCATCACCATCATAAAATGTTCTACCTTCTGCATTAAATTCATCGGAGAATACTAATTTCCATGATGTGCCATCTTTAGCCTTTCTTGTCTTTGCACTTGAAGGAGTATCTGGATCGACTAAATTTGTTCTGATTGCAGAAAGACGTGGATATTGATATGCAGTTAAGAAATCTATTACTTGACCCTTTGAACCATAATCTGTAACACCAGTAAATGTAATTGCGGGTAAAATAATGAAAATTGCGATACCTGCACCAATTAAAGTAAATACACCTAATAAACCACCAGCAGATTTTTTATCCATATGTTTAAAATCGTCAATGAATCTTCTTCTATCTAATCTTGCTTCTTCTTCTGGATCAGGATTGTGTAAATAATCATCATCTTCTTTTTCTTCAATTAATAAAGGAAAAGAAGAAGTTGGATAACCACCGAATGGAGAAAAATCTTGTTCACCATTAAAGGGATTTGATGAAGAAAATGATGCATTTGAATTATTACCTAATGGAGAACCATAAGATATTGGATTTGGAGAATTTGCTTGTGGCGGAGATTGTAAATTTGCCTGTGATGATACTCTTGAACCTAATAAAGGATATCTATCAAATTCTGGTGGAGAGAAGATTTCATTATTATTTGAATCTGACAAATTTGGTGAATTACCTTGAGAATTTATATTACTATTATTATTATTATTATAATTATTATTATTATTTTGAGTAGATTTTGGTGGCATTAAATAACTTGATGAATTATTCATTGTGTTGTTATTAATAACATTTTGATTTAAAGCACTTGTATTTTTAGAATAATAACCTTTATAATCAGATATATGACTATTATCATAAGGGTGATCATTTGTTGTGTTATTAAATTCTAATGAAGAAGAGGAACCAGAATCTAAATTTTCTTCATCACTACCTAAGAATGGATTCGATAAATGTTGTTGTTGTTGACTAGTATTATTGTTACCATTCGGTTGATCAAATGAATCCTGAGAACTACCATTACCATTATGGTTATTATCTGTTAAATTTCTAACATACATCTTGAACTATTTTCTTTTTTGAATATATTAAAGAAGTTTGATATATTTTTATCAATGAATAAATACGTGATTTTATATTTGATAGTTTTTTCCAAATTGAAAAAGAAAGTAATATTATAATGAGATAAAGAGAATCGTTTTGTAAAAAGAAAAACTTTCTATAACTTCTTATTGTATTATAAAATTATATCAAAAATAACAAAAAGGGAATAGGTAATAATTGAAATCCTTAATGATATCTAACTTTATGGTATATCCTTAGATTCTTGTTGTATATGGTATTACAGCAATAATAAACTCAACTGAACAGATATATCCATATATACAGAAAAAGATCTTCTTTAATAAATTAACGTGAAGTTGTTATATATAACAAGTAATAAATAAATAAATAAATTTATAAAACTACAGTATAATAAAATAAAATTTCATTGTTTCAAAAATAATATAGTAATAATAATCCAAATGAAAATACTATATATTAGTTAACTTTTCAAATTTTTGACAAATAATAAAATGAAATGAAATGAAATTTATTATTCATTATATCAATTAAAGATGTATACAATTATTGTTCATACGTACAATAATAAAAATATCACCTCTCACTCTTTTCCTCTTTGTAAACAAAAAATTTGATGATATCTTGGTGAAAAGAGTAGCGGTCCCTTTGTACTATTGTTTCAGTATAAATTATTGAAAATATCGCTGTAACAAGAAAAACAAAAATCCAATTATTACTATTATTATTATTATTATTATTGTTATTATTCTCTTGATCTCTCTGTCTCTGGTTAAAACTGTGTCCAAAGAGCAAAAATGTTGTAAAATATTCTGATTTTTTATCATTCTTGACGAGTCGGCTATCCTCCCCTCTCCCCCAGTGATTACACTGTAGCAATGAATTTTTTTACCTCTGTTTCGTGAATCTTGATATTTCTGCTTCAAAGAAACTCCGGCAGAGGAAGTTCATCAAAACTGTACGTACGCGTTTTGAAAAAGAAAAAAGAAGAAAAAAAGAGGCGCGAAATAATTTAAAAATAAATTGATAAATGATCTGTTGTTTTGTACCTGTATTTCACTGTATTGTATATAATATATACAATATTTCCCACGTTTCTTTTTTTTCCGGTGTTGGCTGGGCGGGGTGGCACTGATCTGGTTCTGTACAGCAATTTCTCTCACATATGGTGATTCCAAACGCGAAATGTTTACAACTAATTTTCTCTTTCTGTTGGTTGGATTTGAGACGCGTAAAGCTGATTTGTACCAGTTTCTAGACCTCTCCGCTCTTCAGATATTGGCGTTTTGAGGGTAAATTATCGTGGCTGCTGTTGCCGCTGCTATTTCTGATTGAATCGGCGATAATAATTATTATAACAAGAACAAGATAATATGTTTAACTAGCATTTGCTTAGCTTAACTTCAGAAATGAAATGAAATTGACTATCTGTACAATTTCCTATGCAATCTGATAATAATATTACATAAACAGCATATATAGTAAATGAAAGTAAATATGCTGCATCCCTTTCAGTTTGCTTCAGTTTAACATTTTTGTCCCAGTTTCTTGCACTATTTTTTTTTGTTTTTAGTCTTGGCAAAAAACTATCAAGCTTGACTTTTTTTTTCTTTTTTTTTTGAATATTCATTAAAATATAATATGTTTACTATTTATGCTATGTTATATGTATATATATATATATATAATACCGTCACTGACATCTCATCTTTTTATTGGTTTGCTCATTTTTATTATATAACTGAATATATTCTAATCGTATTCTTTCAATTGCTTGATATGTTGGATCATTACTATAATTAAGAGTTTGACATGATATATATTCAGGTTCATTAATTGAATGTGTTTTGTGTACCGAGGACGGATATATTTTCTGTTTATATGGTATTTCAATTATAATTTGTGCCATCAATGTATTTGATTCAGAAAATTTATAATTTAAATTAAATGTATCAATATTAATATTTTGTCTTGTCATTGAATTTATTATTGGAATTGTCTCCTTAAAATTATCATTTTGACTTTCAACAATTAATTTATTTTCATTAATACTAAATTGATAATCTTGGAAAAGATATTCTTTTAATAAAATTTGTTTTAAAAAATTTAAATTTATCTTCATTTCTTGAATTATTTCATTCATGATTATTGTCTCTTCGTCATCATTATTCATATAATATTGATTACCATTAAAATCTGTAATAATTTGATAATTATTACCCTTAGAATCATTGTATTGTTTCATTAATTTTAAAAAAAATATAGTAATATCATTTAATATTTTATTTTCACTAACTCTTTTAGATAAAAAAACTTTATGACAATTTGATTGATTCTCTTGTTTTATTTGAATATTTGTCCTTGATATATTAGTATCATTAAAATTATTATTAAATAATAATTGATCATTATTCGACAACCCATTAAATGTACGTTTTCTATTAATACAATACATCGTTCCTTTAATTTTTTGTTAAATTTAATAAGATTATCTCTCTGTATCTTGAATATGGATTGCCCTCTTTTATCACATAAGAAATGGCTCCTAAATTTTAAGTAATAATAAGGAAATGTATATATTTGTAAGTTAGGTATATCAAAATCAATCAATCCCCCTTAAGCTTTTGTAGTTCTAATTAAGTCCTAGTGTTTCATCAAACTTCATAAAATAATGACATCTCTTTATATGTATATATGTAGCATCCCTTTCCATATGTTCAATTTTTCTCAATTCAAAGGAGAAAAATGGCAAACGTTTAATTTTTATCAAGTTTTCCTTTTTCTTCCCTCGTCTTCTTCGTGACGTCTCTCCGTCCATTAGATGAGAAAAAGAAAAGATAATTAAATTTCGGACCTTCTAGAACATTCCAGAAATTTCTTTTTTCCTCACTATGGTAACGTAATTCGAAATTTGACACATCTCTGTTGTTTTTATGGTTTTTTGGCACATAGCTATTAGAAAGTACTGTCAGTGATTGCGAATCATCAATGGCACCAACGGTATGATCTTAAATTGACTTTTTTCTCTTCTTGCCTTAAATTATGGTGATTCCCATCTCTTTCGAGGTTATAGGTAAAGGGATTCATTTAAATACGTGTATATTGGAGTTTGTTTCTTATGGTATTGTAAGTAGTAGGCCATTGATCTTAAATTCTAAGCAACTCGATTGAAAAGTATGACCAGACTATCGCTTCATCAAATAATCTACTGGAGAGCTATATGATTGTTAATTGCATGTATTGTGGATATTCTAACAAGATATTATAAAGCATCATATGGAACATGGTAGGATGGAGTATTTTGAATTGTTTACGAAGTTATCAAAAAGTAATTTGAATGACTTGAAGAGTAATAATAATGCTAGCACGGTTGAAGCTATCTAATTTATACTTTACTACTAGGATAATACATTGTCAAGCTATCACAAGTGTGAGTAATGACTCTCATTGATTACGGCATTAACATTGGACAATAACTGTATGATATCTATAAGTGTTACTTATCAACATTGTTTCTTTTATAAAATGTATTGCTTTATTCTAACCTATAGGATCTCTCCCTTAATAAAATTTCTCTCATAGCACGTTCGCTTTGTCTGTTTAGTAACTTACTCATAATATCCGAAATTGGCGAGAGAGAGGTATTTTCATTAGAGATCTTGTAAATTAGACGAATTGATTGATTATTTAAACATATACTTGATACATCCCGAAGGTTACGAACAATAAATCTCATCTAGTTACAGAAATATAATTTAGAACCCAACTAGAAATGATCTTAGACCATTCCATATTACAACTGCTTTCAGTTGTAAATAAAGATCTGGAAACATTTACACAAAATGTCACTTTAGGTACTGTTGAGGTCTCTATTAAGAAACAGAATGAGGAGCAATATACAAAAATTGAACATTTACAAAATTCCTTACAACATATTAAGGCGATAGTTGATAATTTCCAAAAAAATATAGTCAATCAATCAAATGTTAATCAGGTTCAAAAAATAAGATTTAATAACCTTCAACAAATAACTAATCAATTTAAATATTCTTATAACGATATGAAAGTAATTCAAAATTTAAATGTTGATTGTTCTCAGGTTGAAATTTCACAAATTGAAAACTTTTTAAATTTTACAATATATCGCTATATTTTGATCCTTTGTTACTATACTATCACTGCAGAAACCATAAATAATTTACCAAGGGCACTAGAAACTGAATCTTATTTTAAATCATTAGAAGGCTCTTTTATCAATAAGTTATGCTATATGTTACAAACTTCTATCGGAAGATCTATCGAACTTTTACATCTACTAAAAGAGAAATTAGATCATTTTCTTAAAGTTTCAAGTGCTAAATTTCATAAGGATAGTTTATCTGATTTATTCTCTAAAGAAATTCCTACATTTGCTAGGAATTTTTGTTGTAACGAAGTATTACCAACTTTAACCAAGATTAACAGAGTACAAAGCTTTGATTTTATTGGAATTTCAACTTCAAGAAATAAGATTCCAAATCCAATATCATTCATCTTCGGTTTGCCTGGCTATCTATTAAATAAGGAACTTCAAAGGAAAATCAAATTTATCAATTCAAGTAATAATGAATCGTTGACTAAATTTGGCAATTTAATTGACTCATTCCCAAGAGAATTTTTAAACGGAAATGTAATTGAATGTTTTAATTTGTTGCAATCATTTCTAAATGACCAAAACAAAATAAATGATAACTCTTCTGATATTATCGAGGGGACACAATCCTTTGTAAAGGAACAAAACTCCATACAATTAATCACTGCAGAAAAACCAAATGCCCTAGTTAGATATTGGCCAATAGGCTTAATTACTATAATGAATGGTCCCAAATTAATTACATTTACCTGGCAATCAAGGTATCAAATAATTAATTTTTTTCAAAGAAATGTCATTGATTTCGTTCGTGGTTTATTTTATAATTGGGTTTGGATTCCAATAAAGGATATTTGGGCCACAGTTAGACATGATGATGGTAGTGAGATAGCAATGATGTCAAATGGAACATTAGATTCTGAGATGAATTCTTTGTGTCGAATGGTTATTAAAATTATGAAGGATAATAATCCACGATATGTTGAGACCATTGGTGAAACTGTGTTAGTTGATCAAATCATGCATGGTGATTTGGATGAATTTATGAAAATTTATGAGA
Organism: Maudiozyma turicensis; assembly: GCA_003708545.1. Lineage (NCBI taxonomy): Eukaryota > Fungi > Ascomycota > Saccharomycetes > Saccharomycetales > Saccharomycetaceae > Maudiozyma > Maudiozyma turicensis. The sequence continues at coordinate 38,922 of PPOO01000937.1, forward strand.
ATGAATTAAATAATCCTATTAAGAATATTTTCACTGGCAAATTAATTAGATCGATCTTAATTCAAGTTCAAAAGACAAAAGTTGATGGTTCATTAGCTTTAAATGGTATTGATAAAATGCTGAAATCACAGCAGTTAGTATTTGGAATAATGGCATTATCACCTGCAACATTTGCTATATATTTAACAATGAATTCATTGATGAGATTATTTAAACTTGGTAATATTTGGTCGAATGTTTCGTATTACAAAAAACAAGTGAGTAAAAGTTTAAATAACATTGAAAGATTATTAAATTATGAGAAATTTGATAAAGACAGCGATAGTGATGATCATTTAAGAAATATTAATCATGCACTATTGATAATGGAAATCTCAGATCTATCTACTAATGGGTCATTGATTGTTCCAAGAGATAGAAAGGAAGAATGGACAAGGGATATTAGTGATCTAGTTAATACAAGTTTATCAAATAAAGCTAAATTAAATGTTGTCAACAGAATATATCATGCTTATTCGAGATATTTTATTTCTTAATATAGTTGCTACATAATTTATGTACATATTAATAATTTATATTCTTTTCTTTAAAATAAACAGATGAAATATTGGAAAAGCGAACGGATTTATTAATGTCATAAAAGTAAAATAATTATTTTGAAATATGCATATATCCTACATAATTCAAGATATATGTGTCAATGTATATATGTGTATGTATGTTTTGAAAATCTTCTTGAAAAAGTAAGAGTTTTAAATGAGTCCAAACATTATGTTCATTATACCAGCTATTCCATAAGTGTTCTATATCGTGTTGTATAGCTTGGACCCATTTGAGTTTCTTATCTTATATGATAAGAAACAAGAACAAAAGAAACTCTGCGAATTATTAATATATGTTTTCCTAAATTAGAATATACTATTGACTAAATCACTACCTAAAGTAGCACCTGCACCAAAAATAGCAGCATTACCTAATTTACTACCAAATTTCTTCATTGAACTATGGCTATGTTGTTCTTGTGGTTGTTGCACAATAACTTGTTGAGGTTGTTGTTGTTGCTGTTGAGGTTGAGGTTGATAAACAACTTGTTGTTGTGGAGGAGGGGCTTGATAATAATTAGTAGAAGCTGGTGGAAATGGTGATTGTTGTTGATATGATGCTTGAGATGAAGAATTATTTGTATATTCGTGTTGTAATTTATTGTCATTGTTACCATATTTTGGTGGACCATTAACGGATTCCGTATCTCTAGATGGAGCACGAGTATTAGAAAATGCGGGTTTAACATAGTTTGATGGGAACATACCTGTCTTACCATTACATTTACCTTTATACCACTCACTGGAAGGTTTTTCTATCACTTCGACCTTATCACCTGTTTTCAATTCTAAATCACCGTCTTGTTGTGGTGGGAAATCGTAGATAGCTTCGACGTATTCGACTTGCGTGGGTGAAGCGAAGGAGTCTCTAGAGCTATTTGGGTTATATCTTTGTGGTAAGGAGTCATTAATCTTGTTAAATAGATCATCTGAAATGACATTAGATTCTCTTAGAAAGTCTAATTCTGTTCTGATGTTTGTTAAAGAACGGTTGATTAATGAAGCAGACATTTAATAAACAATAATAGGGGCGATGTTATAAAGTTGTAGTTTTTGACTATTTGGATAGATTTATATCTAAAGTAATCTTCTTCTTCTTCTTCTTCCTACTCTCTGTAAATGAGTCTTTAAGGGAATCTTGAAATATTTCCTGATAGCAAATGGAGAAATGATTCAGAGCTTTTATCTTCGTTTATTTATATTTGCGATATTTCGTTGTTACGATAAATCAGATTGCCATGGAAAAAGAAAGGAAGAAATCGGTTCACCGAAAAAACTTGGGGCGCAGTGCTCGTGCGAAATGATGTCAAAATTATCATTTTACACGAATATAAAATGATAAAATCTCTATTAACAACTAATATTATTAGTTAATGAGATGGTTAATTCATTCTTGGCAGTTATGCCGTGCGTTTCACTTTATCTGCGTTTCATCACATAATTGAACCGATGGTAGAGTAACTCTTAACAACTTCATATAGGATTTGTGCGATGGCACAACATAATGGAATCCAAGTAGACATTGCGAATAACCCTGAGTTATAAACTGCACCGATAAGGAACCCCATTACCGTTCCCACAATGAACCCCTGAATACCGCCATAGGTAATATAAGTAGCTAAAATCATAATACATCTTGGTTGGTTCTTATGAGTCAAAGTTGCAATCAGACCTGTAGCTCCGTAGAATGCACCATTAAATATTAGACACCAATATAATGTAAATTTCCAGATATCGACAATATCATATAAGAATGCTAAACTATAACTTTTATTTGAGATTGGCCAATATAAGGAAGGGAATTTAGGTGTTAGATAACCCACAGGGATTTCAATAGATGATATAAATGTTCTCATAATAGTACTGAATAGTCGAAATCAAAATTTCAAACAGTGCCTCTTTGTAATCTCTTTATATTATATATATGTATATTCTTTTTGTCGGAATAGTGGTACTTCGTATTATTATACTAAAGCTTCATTGGCAATCAGCGGACAATGCTTCACAACAAAATACAGCTTGTTATGAGTCGTACTCTTCAAAACAATGTATCTATATGAATACCTGCAAATGGACTGATTTATCTGGTTGACAACAATATAGATAGAGATAGCGTCTTTTTTCAACGTGATGCACTATCATCACATTGTTTGTTATGCCATAAACTGAATTTACATTTGAATTTCATGCGCTGCCAGTTCAAATTTTCTGTTTTGGGAAGAGATATACTGCTGAAAACGGAAATTGTTTCCTTTATGGGACAGTATATGGACAGGAATTAGATGGCTCTATATAAGTAGCCAGGATATATATTTCGACCATAGTAATTATATGTGGTATTGCTTCAATTCAAACCTTTTTTTAGCTGTTGCATATACAGGAAGCTGTGTGTCTTTGTAATATATTGGCTGGCACACAGCGATGAGCCCTTTGAATAACAATTAAAATACCAATATTGTTCACATTTTTTTTCACCAATTAGGTAATAATGGGAGATTCGATCAAATGTATATATTTATATCTGGACAATAGGAACAAACATCAAAGACATTGTGGATCGTAAGTTGCAGATAGTATAATTATTAAACACTATCATATGTATAGTATATAGAGTGTTACACTGTTCTTCAATTGTATAGCAATGATGAGGGGTCCTTGGAAATCTTATAATGCGCCTAATGGTAAGAAATACTATTATAATACAGAAACTAAAAAGACTCAATGGGAGAAACCGGTATTTGAATCCACTGGACAGAACAAGCATAATAGCTCTAATAATAGAAGAATTCCATTGGAATTTAAGATTGATGCACCGATCTTTGTGATTCCTTTATGTAATGATTGGAAATTAGTAATATGGAGTAACGGTAACAAATTTTATTTAGATCCTAAGGGTAAATCTGAAATTTCATTAAATGATGCAGATAGTGTAGAATTATTAAAGTATATCAATAAGGATAAATTGATTTTGTTAATTGGTTTTGCTAGAGGTTATAGTTCTTCTTCAATCGATTCTAATATAATATACGATGAATTATTGGAAGAAATCCAACAAATGAAAGAAGATTTAAGCGGTGAACATATAGAATCTGATATTGATGTTGAAAATCATAGTATAAAGACATTTATTGATGAAAATATTAATTCTAAGTCAAGTGAGAATATAGCTGATATCAATGAAGATAATAATGATTCTAATGATAACTTACAATTAATATCTTCCATTGATAAGGTTAAAGACACAAATGACTCGGAAACTAAAATCAGGTTCATGCAATTGTTCGATACGTTCAATTTAGATAAATTTTCAACTTGGAGAAATCAAAGAATAAAGATTGAGAACGAACCAGTATTTCTCTTGATAGATAACGATAAAGATCGTGAACAACTATTTGAGGATTGGTGTTCAGGTGATCATAATAATGCGACTAGTGACACAGGTGAAATTTCAGACGACGTAGAAGATGAAATCGACTCAAATGCTTCGAAAAGCGACGATGACGATGAAGACTTAGAACCAACAAAATACCACTATTTGTCTCACATTGTTAATAAGTCAAATATCAACAAAGATACTATATTTCAAGATATTAAAAAAGAACAGAAAGCATTATTCAAAGAATTTAAAATTAAGGATTTCATTAGTTCCCAGAAGGACCAGGAACAATTTGTTTCGACATTACTTTTCTACTATAAGAAAATGAATGAAAATGAAAGAAAGGAGCTGTTCAAGAAATTACTACAAAAGTATAAATTACAGATATTACAATCAATAAAAAACGGTAACAGCCATAATGACCTAGTCAATTTGTTGGATAAATCAAAATTTCAAATATCAATCGATGATAACGATTCGTTTGCCATAGAGACAACTCTTTTGAAGATGGAACATTTCATCAATAACATGTCCCAGCTGAGGAAACTCATGGAAGAAGAACCAACATATTATATCATTGGAATTAAGGACAAAACTATTCAACTATTTGATTACTTATATGATTTAATTCATGAGCCATGAGTATCCGCCCTCTATTATCCTTGCGTCTAGCTGCGGTCTCTTTTGGGGAAACAACTCACTAATTCCATGCTTATCTGAAAAATTCGAGCTGCAGCGATATTTATCAAACGTGAAGGACGCGAAACAAAAATACACTCGAATTGGATCGACATCAAGATGGAAGCAATTGAATTAATGAATCGTGAACTCTTATAACGTTATACGATTTCCATGGATGGTCTAAGATAAAGGGGATAAAAAAAATTTGTCATTTGTAAATTGAGTGAAGATATAAAATAAAAAGAAAGAATCGAACATAGACAATACATGAGTGGTTTCGATTCCGTTAAATACGTCAAAGGATGGACCAATACTACAGATTTTGATCCAGATGCTGCGCATTATTTTGTTAATTTATCTGATAAGCATTTGTACAACTTCGAAATTTTAAACTCGTTGACTTTATTGGAAAACTATGAAAATTTGTTGACATTCATGGAACTTCAAACACAAAAAGTATTGGCCTCAGACGACGAAGAAAAAGAGTTGTTAGTGCCACCATTCGATATTTGGATAATTCTATTAACAATAGGCACAGCAACAAATGTAAGTAAAGATCAAGTTTTGAAGGAATCAGATGTTTATAACCAGAGCAGAGCATCTTTGAATAAAAGGGCGATTAAATTATTGAATATTTACAGTAGAATTCTGATAGATTTTGATACAAATAAGTATAGCCAATACGATTTAGAGTTACTACGATGTCAAATATTTATTGTATTAGATGCTATACTACCACGAACGGATGGCAGGACAGTTGGTTCATCGATGAGCAGAACATTAAGAGTTAAGATACACAGTCCCGCATATGGTGAATTACAAAACCCATATTCTTCATATAAGGATTGTTTACAACAACTCGATTCAATATTAGGTAATAAGATAATCCATAAAAGACTAACTCAACCAGGGGAAATGGCGAATCTGCTTTTATTTACTTTTTCAAATTCTCTATCAAAGCAACAGGATAATAAAGTTCAATTTTTATCTGTATACGAATCGTGGATGTCAATTTTCCCTTTTTTATTTGAAATGATTTTATTAAGACAAAATTACTATATTGAAAATGAATCATGTAGAGATCGCTCACAGATAGCGCCCGCATTATTTGTTCAAAAGTTAATTGAATCACCAATTGCTAGGTATTTTAGAGTCATTAATTCAACACAATTTGTTCAAAGGTTTATAGAGTATATCTTCGTTGACTGTCCTGATCATAAAAGCCAAACTCATTTTGTAAATGAGATAAATGATCCAAAAAGTTTTAATATATCAAGTACCTATATGGATCGAATATTCTACCCACCTGATTACGCTATAAACTGTTCCATGCGACTTCGCAGACAGTTTACTTTTTTGGCATTCCATTTGTTATCAGTTGTCCCAAATGGATGTAACCTTATATCGCCACGGATGGAAATTAACAAATTTATCAATGAAATGGCACTAGAACTATATTCTTTACAAGAAATTACCCATTTCGAATCATTTTTAATGTCCGATAATTTAGAAAGAGATGTCATATTCATTCCGTTATTACTCGAGACCGTATTTAAATCGATATTAGAACAGAGTCGTGAATTATTTAATGTTGAGGGGCACTCAAAGCATAGGAATTTAGCGAACCATAACTATAAGGAGTCCCTTAAATCCAAATTCTATCAACCTAATTTCATAAATACAATTAGTAATTTCACTGAAGCAGTATCTGAATATGAAATAGCGCTGGACCATTTGCATATGAAACAAGATAGAAATTCTAAAGTGGCAAAACAGGAGGAATATGAAATTAAATTAAAGGGATTCATTTGTGTTTTAATAATGTATAATTTTTGCTGCTTTGTCAATGTCAATCAGACGGATATTTTTTCATGTCGGGCTAGCGAGCACTTCAGTGCTTCTGTAAAGGATATTATAACACATTTCGAAGAAGAAATTATTAAACTGGATCTTGAAAAGAAGAATTTAGGTGGCACCAAACAGATATTATCAATTTTATGTCACATAAATGATTTTTAAGATATTTAAATAGAGGATATATAAAGAATCAATTGTATTATTATTTCTGTAATCTGTGCCTGTGTGTGGAAGACTGATATGTTTCAAACTGAACAAGAAAGTGTTTTACCTGCTACTTAATTCTTTAATTATTGAGAAATCTCTGAATATTCTAGGAGAGACAAAATTAATTATTGTGAAACAGGTTTTGCACTATAATGCCGTACAGCATAAACAAATTGGTATATCACGTGATCACCAATTACAGCTGCAAAAAAGCCCTGTAGGGGGCTCGAACCCCTAACCTTGTGATTAAGAGTCACACGCGCTACCGATTGCGCCAACAAGGCTCTAATTTTGGTATTTTCAAAAAAAAGAGGCTCAATATGAATGATATTTTTCTATATCATTTCATACGAAAATATTATGATAATTTTATAAATAATGGTTATTATCTATGTTATACTGTATCAATCAAAATATTAGGTTATTTATACGGTTGCTAAACAGATTTAGAAGATAGTAGAAACACTAGTTCCCATTTTTAAAACGTTTTGAGTTGATAATACCAAGATTTTAAAGAATATAAGTTGATGACCTGAAGCACTATAAATGGTGGAATTAAGAGCTTTTCTAGCTTAAAGTTAAACAAACTATTGTATGTTTTTGGAACTATTCAGATAGAGCCAAACATAAAATTAATATAGTCTGGACGAAGCGCAGCTGAGGACGCACGCTCGAGACAAAGAACGTGTGGTAAAATAAAGAAAATATGATTAAAAAGAAAGATTAATAACTGACGGAAATTACGTAGTTAGGTTATATCTCAAATGTTTAAGACCGTCTCAAAATATTAAGTGATTAATTGGTCAATGATTCGTAAATGAATGAGTCATTATTAAATGAACAAGTATTAGGAAATGAAAATTGTTACTCAATAAATTAGTTGGTGGCGAAATAAAATTAAAACATATATAAACACAATAAAGTATCAGAACTTATAGTTTGGAATTATTTTACTTGTTTTATATGTTGTATTTTTGTTTTTGTACCCAAGTTATCTGCAATAGAAACTCTGTGCCATGTATTCCTCTCGAAAAGAAATTTACAATAGATTAACTTTAGGAAGAAAAATATTCCAAACTAAAAACAATGATCCCTTATCAATTTCAAATAATGCTTAGAAGGATCAAAATTAGTTAGAAATGTATGTTCGACTCCTGTTAAAAAGAAGGAAAAATCTTGCTTGTTGTAGAGTACTAACAGGTTGTGATGATCATTGCCGACTATATAAAGGTCTTCTTCCTGCGTCGTGTAACTTTTCAGTAATCCAGATATATCTTATTATTTAGTTATGTATGTATAGGGCAAACCATTTCATATATGTTAAGAAATTTATTTTTGAGTCTTTAGGGTAAATGGTCCTTTACAAGATTAAAATTAGAAGCTTCATTAGAATAACAATTGTCGCACATTGAAATTGTGTTACTTCTCCATATAAAACAATGCGAATAGTTAAAATGTAAACTTAAAATGTTATTATATATTAGTGACTTACTAAGAAAAGAATGCAATAAAACAATCGAATTGCTATGCAAACTAGAGAAGCAGAGAGGAAAGAAACTCTGTTACGGAGCTATTAAAGGTAAATCTGCAGATTTATAGAATTGCCAACAAGTACAATTTTAAAGGAGAGATACGCTGTTTACCAAAATGTTATAATATCTTGTTAAGTATGTCCTCCTAGATTAAAAGCAGCAACTATTTTTTGGAAGATAAAATATATCGGATAACTTACAAGTTATTTATCTGTTCATAGCTGACCCATAGATATAGGTTGACGTTCGCAATACTTTTGTCAAATTGACATTCAAAAAATAATGTCATCCTTTGTTATATTAGTTAAATAAGTGTTGCTCTCTGGTAATGCCGTATATATTGCTGCTGTTTTCTTATAACGAATTCATTTCGAAAGGGTTGCATTCACAACCATGGAAACAAAAATAAAATTAAAAAGAGGCAACAATAAATGGATAATCAGTCACGATAAATATATTTCCAACTCATATAAGAGAAATTATATGCCAATTATTGCTTTCTTGTAAAACATTATGAGATATATGTGTAGTGTCTGTCACACATATTATAGAATAAAGAGATAAATAATGTGGTAATAGGTGAGGTCTATTTTACCAATTTATCAAGATTGACAAAAAGATGAAGATATGAACTGACATTATCAAACAAGTATTAACATACCGAAGCATGGGTAGTTCTTCAACAAGAAAAATAAAACCAATAATTTATAAAGAGATCAATTATTTCAATAGAAATAAACTTCATTCCCCTATCTTTTTATGCAATTTTAATTTGTATAATAAGACCAGACAATTATACGTTGAATATCTTGTAGGTTAATTAGTTAAAATATTTTCTAAAATGGATAACACTAGAAATTCAATCATCCGACAGTTCTTCGTTCCATGTATGTGTATTATGAGACCATTTGACTACAGAAGTCACAATTCAAGTGATTTTCATAGACAGTGAATTAATTTTTGGAGAACAAAAGCTTTTACTAAGTATCAACTATTCAAAAAAAAAAGAAAAAAGGATATCAAATTATTATACAGAAATGTTATATTTAAATATGATATAAAGTACCGAATATGAATGAATGATGAAATTCAATTAATTATAAATTAATAAAAAATGACTAGAAATGCAGAAACGTAATAATAAAAAAATAAAAGATAAAATAAAATTATGTTTAAACTATTCAGTCTTTACCTTTTTTTGTTTCTTTGGAACTCTAGCAATATAGTAGAATGCAACAGCAGCAACAAAATCAATGAAAATATAACAAATAAAGATACCATAGTTTCTCCATCTTTCTGAGTAATAAGCATTGACAGTGGCCAAATAATCATTGGTATGAGAATATTCACATAAACCACATATATCAGTAGCATTTGAATCTCTTAAGTAACCAGTACCTGCATATTCTAAGTATGGAGCTAGATATTCACCACAAGTCATACCTGGAGCTGGAGTAAATTCGACAAATTCGTTCTTAGTACAAACAATATCGACATTACCAACACCAATAGCTAATAGAGCATCGATCATATAGGTTAGAGGAGATACTCTGTACATGAAAATCCAGAATCTTGGCATAGCATCCTTAGTAACCATAACACCACAGAAAGATAGACACATAGTAAACATTAAAGAAGCCATATTAGCGGCATTTTCAGCAATTTCAATAAAAGAAATAGCCATTGTACCCATGGAACCACAGTAAACGAAGAAGGCAGTAGAGAACAACCAGAATAAAGCACCTCTTTCATGCAATTGACCTGCAACGGAAGCATTGTGATAGAAACCAATAGCATAGTAGTAAATGAAATAAGCCAATGAACCAGCTAAGAAATTCCAGAAAACTTCAACCAGAATTTGTGAAACAATGAAAGCCTTCCATGAAAAAGTTCTTGAAGGCCTTTCTCTAGCTTCATATAAATCTCTCTGTTCGACGAAATTTGGTAGATATTGTTGTAGTAAAGGATTGAAGATAACAGTGAACATGAAAATTGCTAACATTTCATTTTGTAAACCTTGTAAAGAAGTATTAGCCTTAAAGAAAGTGAAACCAATGAATAACATATTAAAGATAGTTAAAATGAATTTAGACCATAGATATTGTGGAGATCTCCAGTATTGTTGGAACAAACGTTCACTAACTAAATTGATTTGATATGGAATAGCGGCAGCAAATTCTTTATGAGCATTTGGATCATCTTCTTCTTTAGCTAAAGCTGGAAGTTCCTTTTCCATACGGTCAAGTTCATCGTGAACAGCCTTGTAATGATCAGAGTTTCTCCAAACTTCGTAATAATCTTGATTAGCATGCGAACCAGGAGCAGCACCGACGACTTCTAACATCCATTCAGCAGGATTAGCATCTGGAGGACATTTATGAGAACCATTTGATTCGAAATAATCAATCATCTTTTGACAACCATGACCTAATTCACCGAAATAGACAGTCTTACCACCTCTTTGTAAAAATAATAAACGATCAAATTCTTGCATTAGAATAGCAGAAGGTTGATGAATGGTACACAAAATAGCTTGACCATGAGTAGCTAACTTTCTCATCAATTGACAAATAGCCCAGGCAGTTTGAGAATCTAGACCAGAAGTAGGTTCATCCAGGAAAACTAAAAGTTTTGGTTTAGCAGCTAATTCAACACCAATGGTTAATCTCTTTCTTTGTTCAACATTTAAACCTTCACCTGGAATACCAACAATAGCATCAGCATAGTTATCCATTTCTAAAATACTAATAATTTCTTCGACATAAGCGTTCTTTTCTTCAATTGAGACATCAGCTGGTTGACGTAAGTAAGCTGAAAATCTTAAAGATTCTCTAACAGTAGAAGTTCTTAAATGTAAATCTTGTTGTTGACAATAACCAATAGATCTTGGGAAGGATTCATCACGAGGTCTACCATCGACGAAAACATTACCAGTAATAACACCCATAGTCACTCTTTCAGCTAAACAATTCAATAAAGTAGTCTTACCGGCACCAGAAGCACCCATTAAAGCAGTTAAAGTACCAGGTTTAACCCAACCATCAACATCACTTAAGATTCTTCTTGTTTCATCCTTAATTTGAACATCGTAACATAGATTTCTCCAATGAAAAATAGCAGTAGATTTGGTTAATCCAATACTTTCTTCTTTCTCTTCCGAAGAGATTTCAGAATCTTCTAACATTTTTCTATCGTTGACACTTGATTCATCAGTAGCACCTTTTTCAAGATCTTCTTCCTTAGCGTCAGGACGAGATCTTTGTGGTAGTTGACCGTTTTTCTTCATTCTTTTGATGACACTCTTTGGGAAAACTAAGATTTCACCCTTTTGTTTAGCACCTTCATTGAATTCAGTAACAGCTAGATAAGCACCTAAGAAGAAAACAGCAAAGGCCATACCAACACCAAAACCTCTCCATTTATGTTTATGTTCGTAACCATAACTTGCTTTGATATAAGCATCACCGTTAACATAGTCTTCACCTGGAACAGCACCTAATGAGACACAGACTCTTTCAGTACCAGTAGCATTAACATATGCAGGACCTTGAGGAACGTATTGAGCACAAGTGAAATCACGATCATGGAATTCATTAATCATTAACGATTCGAACAAATAAGCCAAAGGATTTAAATACCAAATCCATTCTGACCAACCTAACATTTTAGTCTTTGGAATAGCAAAACCTGTGTACATAGACATAGCCAACAATAAAATGGAAGCTGGAAACATGGCCTCTGATAAAGTTCTGGTTGCAGCACCCACGGTTCTGAACATATGTGACATGGCAAAGACGGCAACGATATTGATTAATAGATAGAAAAAGAAATTACCACCATTTCTTCTGAAATTGACTAAAAAGTAGAAAATAATATTGAAACAAACGGCAATGGCAGCTTTGGTTGGTAATTCGGAGATAATGGATGCAAAGGCATCAGCACTTGGATGGTATAAAGAGTATGTTTTATGTTTTTCAGTAACAGGTCTAGCTTCATATAAAGTGAAAATTTCTAACAAACATGAGAAAGCATTGAATAAAATAGCAAAGAACATAGCGGAACCTCTGAAATAGAAAGTTGAAGTGGATTCGTGTAACATAACTTTGTAGAACATAGAACCTAAGATTAAAGCCATTGAAGAATTACCGAAAACCATAAATAGATTAACACTGGGGTTATTTTTAATTCTCCATATATTTCTTGTTAATAGATATTTAATTTGTAATAGATAATTGACAGTGTATGGAGAAGATGGTCTTGATCTGTTAGATTGTTTAGCGATATGAGCTTCTTTAACTAATTCACGATTTTCATCGACGTTAGTATTTAATTTTTCATCTATTTCCTTCATTAAATCTTGATAATCTTGAGAATTCTTCCAATATTTGTTCATATCTTCTGGAGTTTGTGGAATTGAAATACCTTTCTTCAAATATTCTTGATTTAAGACTCTTTCAGCAGGAGAAGTAACGGCAGTTAAGAAGTCGGCAGTAGTTTGTCTATCAGGAGATACGTAACCCATCTTTTCGAAATAAGCTTTAGCTTTAGTACCTGGACCGTAATAAATTTGATAACCTGAATCTAAGACACAAACTTTATCGAATAAATCATAAGCATCTTGAGAACATTGATAAATAGCGACAGTTGAACATGAATTGACAGTAGTGGCGTCAGTTTTCAATGCACGAATAAATTATAAGGCTGTAGCAGAATCTAAACCTCTAGTAGCGTTATCCCAACATTGGAATTTAGAACCACAAATGGAGACTTCAGCAATGGAGACACGCTTACGTTCACCACCTGAAACACCTCTAACTAAATCGTCACCGACTTTAGTATCTCTTGTATGAGATAAACCGTAAGTAGCCATTGCAACTTCAGTGATATGTCTTGCAAAAGTATCTCTGTCGACACCTTTAATTCTATTTTGTGGAGTCTTTAATCTTGATACAGTATATAAAGTTTGATAAACAGTCAAATGTGGTAAATGAATATCACTTTCTGCGTTATAAACGACTTCACCACGATAATGTTTTTTAATTTCCTTTGGAGTAAAACCAGAATATGAAATAGTAGAATTTTTACCAACGTGGAAACCATGAGTATTAGTTGAAATAGTCTTTAATAAAGAATATTT